>LGRX02004896.1:0-22124 GCA_001247695.2 Cymbomonas tetramitiformis
GGCGTATCTCCGAGACATGGTGAATCTAGGAGGGGCGTATCTCCGAGACATGGTGAATCTAGGAGTGCCTGTATCTATGGCAACGGCAGCGGTCGTTATATTCAAACCACAGTATTAAAAGCTTTCTGCAGCTTCAAACGACATGTGCGGGTTTGTTCTCTGCAGCTTGAATGATCTTTTTGAATGATTAGGTTTGTCTAGTTCGGGGGTAGACAATTGATTTTAATCCAGATCGAGGGTTGTCAATTTGATTAATTGCACTGTGGGGGTAGACATTTCCTTTAAATTCAGTTTGGGGGGACATATGATTTTTGTGTAGTTAGGGGGTTAGGGGGTAGACAATCAAGTTGCCTACCCCCAATCTGGATTAAATTCAATTGTCTACCCCCAATCTAGACTTGTTTCTTCAAAATGATTGTTGCATAAACTCAAGAGTCGCCATACTCACCTCATTTGTCCGGTCACGGACGGCCATCCTGCGACGCCACGTGCAGCAACATGCTGCTGCGAGGCATGCCTACCGCACCCAGCCCGGAATCTCTCCCGTCCTAGACACGTCACTCATGTGACGCCCAAGACAAACCGTGTTTCCCTGTAATCCGCGCTGCTGCTGCTGCCCTGCGCCAGCCCCGCCTTCAACCTCCTCGCTAAAAAGCTGCGACGCAGCGTGTCAGAGTGACGCTAGCGAGCAATGACTCTCCCCTGGGGGTGCCCGGCGCCAGACTTCTGTTTCTGCACCTCGCCCCAAATGCAACCGGCGCATGCGTCATCTTCGGCCACTGCAAACTCTTTGTGACGTCGAGGCGTAGTGCGTGTGTGACGCACATGACTCTGCCGGCTCCGCAGGTACGGCCCGGAGATCCGTAAGATCGGGGAGGTCATGCTGACGAGAAGGCCGACTGATGACTTTGAGGATACACGCTACTCGCCGATTGGGTGCGTTCTCAGAGGGGGCCTCCGGGGACCTGCAGCCCAAAGCCCTGGGCGCGGGTTGGACGCAGACGCCCCTCGTGCTTGCCGCTGCCATGCGCAGGCAAGACGGGTTGATGCGTACGGCAGTACACAGAACAAAGCGCTTCGCGGAGCGAGGTTCCTGGTAGGCTGTGTGCCATTCCCGGAGGTGCTACTGGTGGCGAGAGCCCGCATGACTTGCACTGCCGTGGCGAGTGCGGCATCTTCACCTTGCTTGGAGGCGCTCAAAAAGCTTCTGGAGAATGTGAACATCCATTGAGCAAGCGGCCTGCCGGGGTACGGGGCGGGCTCAGATATGCTAAGTTTCGGGAGAAGATGTCGTCTATCAGCTACTTGAAATTGGTACGGTCAAAGCTGCCACTGGAGGTGCATGAGTAGGGGCTGTATCTGCTGACGGGGCGGGTGCATGGCGCGCTCGCTGAGAGGCGGGGCCTTAGCTCATCGGCCTGCCTGACGACAACCATTTATGGGGGCAGTTTCACTTTGCAGCATCCGCGCATCGACGCAATTGTGTAGCCCGCACATCGAAACCCCGCACCCAAGGCGCCCGTTGACATTGATATTTATCAAGTTTAAACGAAAGACTGGGGGTTCACCCAGAACCAAGCCACATTGGGGCCCGAGCAGCAAGCGGAACTCCGGGAGCTCGGGGTATTCCAGGTGTGTCGGGCGGACGTGTGCAGCCCCATCATTGCGACCCCGTCCCCAACCTATTCCCCCAGGAGTCGTTCCTCTTCCCGATCCCCTTTCCCTATCGGGTCAATCCCTTTACCGCCCGCCTTCGGGGGCACCGGGCGAGCCTTTATCCTGGCGGATTCCCTTGCTATCTTCGGAAAGGCCTCGCCTCCCTGATTGCCGGCCTCTCGCGAGCAGACCAGCATGAACCCACAGTGTCATGATGGCAGTGACATCGATTGGTGGAAACTTTCCACAAAGCTCAGGGCCTACACAGCCACCACCACCACCAGTGAGCGGCGGGGCTTGCGAACCCTGCTGCGATCTCTGTGCGTTATATTGGGGGCTGTTGATGGAATTCTCCGGCATCTCTGATCTTCGTTGTAATAAATGATCGAGAGATGACCGCAGGGCAGCATGCGCCACCTCAGTGTGATGCGTGTGGGATCCTCACCCCTCGCGCCCGTTGGGAGTGCTGCTCCTCCCGCCGGCGGTGCGGAGGAGAACACCTGCTCCTCACGCCTGGGGTGTGCGTGCGGCCGCAGCCAGCACAGGCCCCAATGCTCCTGGTGGGGAGGGCATGCCTCCGTTGCTTCCGGCGGGGATGCTGGGGAGTTCCTGCGGTTCTGACCAGTGTCCCCCCACTGATGACAGTGCCAAAGCGGAAACACGTCCTATGGGAAATGACAGCCTTATACATGCGAGGATTATGATTATGACATATGACCGTCATCGTCATGACCTCACGATGATGGTCATATGTCATAATCATAATCCTCGCGTGTATAAGACCGTCATATGGCTGGGAGAAAAAAGGCCATACCGTATGACCGTCTGTCCAGAGTGAGCGCGAGCCGCTCTCGTCTGCTCGTCTGTGTCTCGCCACATCGACATGCGACATCATGCGACCGATTTCGAGATGTCATTTACAGTGCGACTGTCATCAGCGGGGGTACACTGGTCCTGACCCTCATTGGGGATGCCACTTCTCCTGGTGGGGCTGCTGCTGCTCCCGGCGCAGATGCCACTTCTCCCGGTGGGGCTGCTGCTGCTCCCGGCGCAGATGCCACTTCTCCCGGTGGGGCTGCTGCTGCTCCCGGCGCAGATGCCACTTCTCCCGGTGGGGGCTGCTGCTGCCCTCCAGAACTATGACAGACGGCAGAGGGCAGGATACAGAGGTGCGAGGGTGGAGGCCCCGGTGCAGTAATGGACGCCAAGAGGGGTTGTGGATGAAGGGGACTAGATGGGGGGTTGGGGGCAAGACAGAGCTCGTTCGCGAAGCTGAAGTCCGACCTCGTGATCCTTGGCAACAGGCACGCCTTCCAGAATGGCAAGCACCCGGAGGGCTGGAAGGGGTACCGCATCGTGATGATACAGAACACGCTGTGCGAGCTCGTGGACTACCTCGACCCTCCAGTGCGCACTGACCCGTTCCATATCGATGACAACGGTCTTGGGTGCGTCCTCTTCAGAGCATCCTGTAATTAAGCCCGCCGCCTCCTGCCCCCTGCCTCCCTGCCCCCCTGCCCCCTGCTTCCTGCCCCCTGCCCCCTGCCCTGCTTCTGCCCCCCTGCTTCACCCTGCCCCTGCCTCCTGCCCTCCTGCCCCCATGCCCTCTGCCCCATGCCCTCTGCCCCATGCCCTCTGCCCCCTGCCCCCTGCCCCTGCCCCTGCCCACACCTGCTTCCTGCCCCTGCCTCCTGCCCTCTGCCCCTACCCCCTGCCCCCATGCCCCCTGCTTCCTGCCTGCTTCCTGCTTCCACGCACACCCCCTGCCCCCTGCTTCCACTGCCCCTGCCTCCTGCCCTCTGCCCCTACCCCTGCCCCATGCCCCATGCTTCCTGCCCCCCTGCCCCCTGCTTCTGCCCTGCCCCCTGCTTCCTGCCCCTGCCCCTGCCTCCTGCCCTCTGCCCCATGCCCTCTGCACTCCTGCCCCCTGCCCCTGCTTCCTGCCCTGCCTCCTGCCCTCTGCCCCCTACCCCCTGCCCCATGCCCTCTGCCTCCCTGCCCCTGCTTCCTGCCCCTGCCTCCTGCTGCCCTCTGCCCCCTACCCCCTGCCCCATGCCCTCTGCCTCCTGCCCCCTGCCCCCTGCCCCCTGCTTCCTGCCTGCCTCCCTGCCCTCTGCCCCCTACCCCCTGCCGCATGCCCTCTGCCTCCTTCCCCCCTGCTTCCACCCCCTGCTCCCCGCTTCCTGCCTCCTGCCCTCTGCCCCACATGCCCCATGCCCCCTGCCTCCTGCCCTCTGCCCCCCTACCCCCCTGCCCCATGCCCTCTGCCTCCTGCCCCCTGCTTCCTGCCCCCTGCTCTAGCTTCCTGCCTCTAACCCCCTGCCTCCTGCCCCTGCCTCCTGCCCCCTGCTTCCTGCCCCCTGCCTCCTGCCTCCTGCCCCTGCCCACTGCCAAGAGTGATCAGCAAGTGATGGAAAGTAAGGGGAGAAGAGCGATCCCTGCATCGAAGGTGGGGAGATGGACAGCTGAGGGAGGGGTCCTGACATGAGTCGTCACCCCTCATTGGTATGCAGGGTGAGGATATGTGAGTGGCGCCCACGTGGAGAGTGAGGAGCTTAGGGTCGGAGGGTGCTCCTGTTGTGGAAAGGGAGGGACGCGGGCTCACAGCGTTGTCCTGGCGCGTAGAGTACTCTGAGGAAGTGGCCGGCTTTGCTCTCTGTGAACAGTGCAGTGTGGAGGAGCTGCATCCTCTCTGCCAAGGCAATCGAAACTGCATGAGAGTGCATGCGCTGGTAGCCGTTCGAGGAACAGCATGTGTGCATCGATGTGTCTGTTGTCGACAGGGCTGTGCACTCCACAAGCAGTATTTTATCACATTGAAACGACGCCCAACGTGCAAGGTGTGCTTATAACCGATTTTGAAAGGGCGTGAAGTAGGCGGGCAGAGGGACTCCATGCAGCTCGGGGATGAACGGATGCCGAGGGGATGGGGGATGGTGGGATGGGCGAACATGTTGGATTCGGCCGTGGCAGGGTCGGCGTCCCATCCCTCTAAGGCTGCTGCGCGATGGCGATGGGAGGCCGTGCGAGCGCACGATGCAGCCCGGGTGCCTGTATTACGACACCATGGCCAGCGGCATGAAGGACACGTGGCAAGTCCAGCCGCTGAGCCGGATCAGTGTGACCGAGTGGAAACTGTGGGTGGCTGAGCTGGAGAGCGTCGACGAGAAGGAGAGAACGGCGCTGGGCGCGGAGCCGAGCCCGAATGTTGGGAAAACGGAACAGAGAGAACGTGACGGAGACGCTGAACGTGAAGCGCGCAGGAGGATCCTCTGCAGACAGACTTCGCGCATTCACCTGGTGCCTGACTCATGCCCTTCAGCCTTGCCCAACTGGTCGGTGGAGGAACTAGAGCGCAGCTTGCACCTGAGCGCCCAGGAGCGTCACTTGTTCACCATCAGGAACCAAGTCATGCTCTCGCGCCAGCACTGGGACGTGGCGTTCATGGTGCGTGATCTCCGCCCCATCCCAGCTGATGCTGCCCAAGGCGCGAGGCGCTGCCGCGCGCGCCCTGTGCTGCTCGGCTCTTGCGAACGTGGTGGCGCCGCCTGCATGCGACCCTGGGCATGGAAATGTTGGCACCACGCGCACTGGTTTTCGATGAGGGAGGGAGGATGATTTGGGTGGCGGCTGCGCATACGACGCAGGAGCGCTTCGAGGGCTTGCTGCAGATGAGCACCATGCGCAATGTTGCCGAGCGAAGGACGTCCTGGTGGAGGAAGATGATAGGCATATTGAGCGGAGAGCCCGCCCCGGATCTGGATATAGACAGCTGGGACTACTATTCCATGCTGGGTCGCCCCTCGTCCGGCAAGCAGAAGAAGAAGGAGAGGGAACGGATGGAGCTCGCGTATCGTAGTAGACTACTTGAGCGGTCTTCCCTCGCCTGGGCCCCTCTGCCTGCCCTCCTTCGAGCGCCGAAGGAAAGCGCGCTATTGGCGACAGACAGCCTATGCCGGGATGCCACCGCTCTCCTCGTCTCATTTCAGAATGAGCAGGAGGAGGTGACAGGCTCTGCTCTCGGGCCCGCTTCAGCTTCAGCGCCAAAGGCGCAGCCCTCAATGGTGCTCATTCAAGCGCCGGTGCTCTCACCGCTCAATGGGTGTGGCCGACGTAATCCAGCACGC
The DNA here is from genome assembly GCA_001247695.2 of Cymbomonas tetramitiformis. NCBI lineage: Eukaryota > Viridiplantae > Chlorophyta > Pyramimonadophyceae > Pyramimonadales > Pyramimonadaceae > Cymbomonas > Cymbomonas tetramitiformis. The sequence goes on from LGRX02004896.1 coordinate 5,784, forward strand.
ATCCGCTTTCCTGTTCGTGATTCGGCGCCCGCATTCACTGCAAGTGCAGCACACGGCGCACGTGCATCTTTGGCCACGGCCACTGTATCTTACGGTTGAGGGCTGCTTGGTCTGGAGTGTCTCCAGGTTGGAGGAACTTGACTGGAACGAAGGGAAGCTTGGTGCGCACATCTGTCCTCAGCACTGTCTTGGACAGGGAAAGCCGCAAGATCAACCGTCCAATCATTGGCTGGTGCTGGTGGCCGTGTCGTTTGCCATTGCCAGCGCAGCAGCAGGGGACGGTGCACGCACGTGCCAGCGCACTGAGAAACCTTCCTGGGTGCATTTGACACAGCTCGTGGTGGGTGCATGTGACACAGCTCGGTGGGATCAGCTGAAGGCGCACGGGCGTTTAGCGTTGAATGCAAAGAAGGACGTAAAGGAGGTGAGATGAAACACGTCCATCGTAATCGCTTCGGCCATTTTGTTTAACTCATTGTTCAGGACATGTCGTGTAGACCTACACACAGGATTCCAGATTGTACAAACCCTGGATCTTATATTTTCAACCCTGAAAATCAACATGCCAGTTGCCATGTGTAAACAAGCTTATCTTATCGCAGTCCGTGATGTATCTCTGATGAACGAAAGCAAGCAATGATGATGGAGGTCACGGGCGCAATCAAAACAACAATCAAAATAGCAATCCTGATCGGTTGGTCATAACTGTGCACCTTCAGGGCCCGCTGGATGAGCAGCTCGCAAAAGAGATACAAGAGCAGATTACTGAAGAGAGGAAATTTATTGCAAAATCAAAGCTGTTCTTCGGAACTACACATAAACCTCGAAAAACTAGTTTGCACAATCCCACAGATCGCCACCATCAGATGGGCGATCCCTCCACTTCTAAACCACCAATAGCAGCAGTGTCGGCAAATGTCGCTGAAAACCGCTTGCCGTCCAATAAGATCTTGCCACTGAGCGCGCAAGATGTGTGAGTCGAGGACACTCAGAATGTGCGCTACTCGTGAGGAAGCGTTTCAATATTCACTCGATGTCGAGCACCCTTTTCCGTCCATCGCGCCATGTTTTCGTGGAGGATGGTGAGAACGCAATGCTCTGGAGATGATCTTCATCAATTATAGTGAATCGATTGTGGATAACAAGCGAGAGAGGGGATGAGCTCCATTAACGCTGACCCTTGCCTACCGAACTATTCATGACAACTGTTTTACAACCCCCACATCCCAGAGGCTGCCGATCCACGATTGCTTGTGACATATATTATGCGGTGAGAACAAACAGGCATTGCTGCCGTGCCAGATGAACATACTATGCGAACCCCTCGATAGCTCAAACGGACTTCAAATGCGTGATTTTCCTATTGTAGAATGGTTATAATCCATATTATTGTGATATTCGGTGGGAATTGTTCCAAATTGCATCGTGCCCTACGTTCCTAGAAACCTGCATCACATGCGTTGCGGGCATGCTGCAGCGCACCTGCAGCACAAATGTCGACACATCTGGAACATACTGCAATCGTGTGCAGCTGGTTCGAACTCGCTGCAGCATGTCGACAGCAGTATGCTGCAAGCGCACCCAATGAGCCCTACGTGGTGTAAAAACCCTTCCGCAGCACGCATGCATCATACTACATGCATGCTATAAGTGTGTTAAACATCAATACCATGTGTTTGTGGGCATGTTGCAGACTTATTGTGCACTTGTTTCTGGCGTATTTGTGCTAGTATGGTACCTTAGGGTTGGCAACTCAAGTATGATAATTCACAATGTTAAGTTTCGCCTTACACGACTTCTCGCGGCATAATCAAGCGTGTGCAGCATCGCGCATGCATGCATACATGCATTTTATGGCATTTGGGGGGGGAAGCATTTCCTTAAGTATGCGAAAATATTGTCACGCCCATGGTTTCAGTTGTTTCTTTCGTACCTCGATAGCATGGCATGCCATTCTATCGACAGAGGACATTATTGAATGCCATTTCCAATGGAAACCTACACTTGCGAGAGCTTTAGAGGTGAAGATGGCCCTGCTACCTAAAATTCTTTGCTTTTTAGCCAATCTTGGTGTCAATGTAGAATGCAGCATTTCCCATCGCGAGCACAAAGATGAATATATTACCGGGAATGATATCCCCCGGCACTTTTAGCGGATGATTTTAGTATTTTATCGAACACTGTGATGCTATATACCTTCAACAACAACGCAATTACGACGCCAAACCATGCCAAATGTGTAAGGTGGGTTTACCCGCCGTATAAAGGTTTTACGGTGGGTTCTTAATTTGAGACTTTCGCTTTAACTTACGGTATGTGCTCAAGATATGCACAGTAATATGTGTAGAAGATAATACGACCGAGTGCCGGCTCGAGAACTCGTGCAAAGAGTGATGACAGATGAGTTACACTTTTTTCAACACTGATAATCTTTTCTTATAACAAATACTGCTGAAACATATGGCGATATATATACCGGAGTTTTTTGCTTGGCTGCCTAGAAGCTTTTCGGACCTTGCCAGGGTCCTCGTCAGTAGGCTTGCAGAAACTAATAAAAAAGTCAACTGTCTATATGTCTTATGGTACGGGGGACCAACTGTCGCACAGCTGGCATATACCCCAGTTTCCCTAGAGTAATAATACACTGTCTCGAGCCACGGGCCGTCATAATTATAATACTCTAGTACCATAGCAATAGGCAGTAAGCAACTGAGGGGTATAAAAACTGTCAAAATAGGCTCACTGTCTCACGTAAAAAGTTCTGAAAAGTTCCCACGAGCACGTAATACAAATCGAAATTCAGCCCACACACTGTCTTACGTAAAAAGTGTCTCAAAAGTTCCCACGAGCACGTAATACAAGTCGAACATTTCAGCACACACTATTTTACGTAAAAGTGCCTCCAAAGTTCCCACGAGCACGTAATACTGCCAGAAAATAGATAAGTGAAACACTGAGACAGTTTCTGAGATGCAGCTTTCCAGTTTGTGACAAGATAAACATGGCGCCCCAGAAAGATGGAGCAAGGTTACTTCAGCCTTGAAAGCATGTGAGTGCTGACCATGCGAAGACCTCGGCTGCCATAGACACCAAGTCATAAGCTAGAGAGCACGCTAACACAGAAACATATTCTGGGATAACCCCAGTGCACTGGCCCGAAGGTCCCTCATTTCCCAACCACCGTTGGCAAGCCCAACACAGCCCCTCCGAACACTGTGTTGCATCCCACCCGACCCATTGCTTGCCCCCCCCTCTGCTCTTCTTCTTTTCATTCAAACATTCCAGGTGGTTTCAAAGCCGGAGTCCAAGTTTTTCGAGATTCCTAAAAAGCCGGTGCCAGAAGCCAGGAGGAGTTCTAGCCACCATTTTTTCCAAAGCCTCAAAGAGCCAACCCCGGGGATACTTCTGCCACCTGAGTTCCCGAAGGACATCAACAACAGCCGCCGCCTTCAATCCGTCATTAGAGCAGTGTCTCTCGACCCGATACAGGGCATTAAGAGTGCTCGCCATTTTCTGAACACGGCCGCACTCTGAGTGGAAAGCAACAAACGGGAAAAAGAGAAGTTGTTCTCCCGCCGAAGCGTTACCCCCGCCAAGACATTCTTCATCGTCATCCTCGTGTCAACGCCTCCAGCTCCGACCGTCAGTTGCATCCCGCAGAAGACCCAAGACAATCCTTCCGAGGTCTGCTCAACTGTCACACCATCAGGATAGCAGCAGTTCACATACCCGTAGAAGATTTCCCTTCGGGATCGCCGGTCAGCAGCAGTAGAGCCTCGTGTTGTAGCCAAGAGAGAGCAGTCATCCATCAGCCTAACCCCCAAAAGCTGAATACCTGAAAGACGGTTGTCAGCTCCCAAGGTCTTAGTCCACTCCATTTCGCCGTATACGCACACGCGCTGTGCTAGACCAGCGCTAGCACCGCCCCCAATCCCGATCCCGCACACTTGCCGGACCAAGCATCCTGCCACGAAGAGATAGCCATTTTCAAGGATAAAGCGAACACCTGCCAAAATTTGTGCCGTCGTCATCTGAACCGCTACCCGCCTAGGTGTGCCAGCCGTATACCAATTGACACCCCGCCTTCCCCGTGTCTTCACAAGTACCCCCCGCTGACCGCGCATCGCCAGCTGAACGACGTACTCAACCGCCGTCAAAACGACCGACGGCTTTAAGCGCACATACATCTCCTTGACATCGAACCCCGCCGCCATAACAGTGTCACCGTCCTCCAACATGTTACTGAATCGTGCTAAGCGCCCCGTAATTTCTTGGGTCGCCGAGACATTAAAGTGCCCAACGACCTGATCAATCAGGAAACAAGGGGCCCGGCCAACTCGGTTCTGGAGCATCCTGTCGGGTGAGTTAAAGCACGGGACAACCGGTCGACGTTTTTCACAGAGTGTCTCGTCCTTATGTTTCACGATCAGGTATAAAGACACCGAAAGAGCCATCCAGGAAAAACCTCGCCACTCGATCCAACCCAGTCAAGGAAAACCTCAACTTCATCTGTCTCACGATCTCCGTGCTCTCCAGCTCTATACGCGTGTACGTAGTTCCCACTGTCCCGCTCTTCCCGAAGCCATTGCTGATATAGCTGGAGGCAAACCCCGAATCCCACTGTCACGTTGCGATCCAGCACTCCCCGCGCCAAGCCACCCATCTTACTCAGCAGACTCCAGTACGCAGGCACCGACAGCATCTGTGTCACTCTGTCAGCACTCTTTTTCAAGTCTTCAGTGCTCTCCGCTGCTCGTTGCATCGCCTCCATTACCGGCCCACCCAGCTTGTTAAGCAACAGTCCCGCCGCCACTCCCCCTTTCATTACCTTTCGAAAACGGTCGAAGATAAGAAATTCCCCCGAACCTTGGCGGGCCCACGGGCGGGCCTGAGCAGCAGTGCGCCAACAGAACTTCACTCCCCAATTTGCTGAGCACCGCACGCCAGTGTCTCCCACCGCTGGGCCAAACGAACGTGAGACTCTAGCCAAGCCTTGCTGTGTCACGGGTTTTAGCTTCGCCGCTGCTGTGTTCTGGATAAGTAACACGGACACATCAAAGCGAGCGCCCGTCGATCGGTCTTTAAACCCAAGGGCGCTTTGAGGAGCAAGGAAGGCAAATTTCTTCTTCATCAGTAGGCACACTAATTCAACGCCCTCGCTCTCATCCCACCGCTCCCAATAGGGGACGAGCAGTACAATACGAACAGGCTTTCTTGTGGACTTCGCAGAAAAAAGAGCGTGTGAGATACATTTACGGATATGAAAAACAGTGTGAATAGGGTTGCCAAGAGCGCACAGTTGCCACAAAATTCGGTAAGAATTGTCAATAGCACCAAAGATCGTGTCCGCAGGGTATGGTGTGCAAAACACGGCACTCTGTAAGTTGAAATCAAGGGGTGAGGCAAAGAGCTCATCAGACAGTGAGAAACAGAACTTCAGAGCATCCTGTTTCGTGTAGGGCGTGATCCAGTAGTCTTGTGTTACCAGTCTCGACCAGGCCAGTAAACGTCGTACGGCTGCGAGAAGGTGCACATAAACGCTGACTTTCTGTTGACCACGAGCAGTGGCGTAAGCATCCAGGCGCTTGAGGAGTTCGACAAATCGTTGCCACGTGATCTGCACGACTAATTGTCTATTGGGCGCACCTTACGGTGGGTTAACCCACCGTAAGAGGTTTTCGGAAACCGCATGCTAGTGCTAGCATATTGTGACAACTTGGCAAACCCATGCTTTTTGACACACCTTAGGTGTTGTATTAATGCGTAGACTTGCAAAAAATACTAGACATATCGTATAGGTGCGCCTTATATACGCCCTAATATCAAGGGGTCAAGCAGAAAAATGCCCCAAATCCTTACGGTGGGTTACCCCATTTTTTCATCTATGGGTAGATTTTAAGAACGCAGTTCGCATCTGGAACATGTATATTAGAATTTTTCTATCATCTATGACACCTAGGGGACCTCCCTTAGATGGGGTTCAGTTATCATCTGATTATAGATGGAATTCTGAGGCGGTTTACACGTGGGGGTATGGCTTGAAAAATGCACTGAATATACATAAATACGGTGCATTACAATAGGGTTTGGGTTTCTGAAATAACATCACACCATGTTATTCAACTGGGATGAAACTTTGCATGCACGTGCTGTAATGTATTACCAAGCATTGTTATGAGTTACACACAGATATCCTATCTAGAATTGCACATTTCTTGCACCGAGAGGTCATATAACTTACAGTTCTCATCGAAAGTTGCTCGTCCAGAACGAAGGAGAGGGACTTTTGGTGCTCGTCATTGTCATAAGCAAATACCACGCACAACCGTTTGCAATATGCCTTCGTAGCGTCATAGAAGGCGACTGTCGCGTCAAGGGGATATTCCAGGGGGTCGTCGCAAACGTCTTTGAACTCCTGAATGGCCCATTCACGGCCACAAGCACCGGCCGGAACATTGAGTTTGCAACCTACAAGTTTTTCAGGGTGTTTCGTTGTTTTCGCTTGCGGTGGCATGTCTTTTTGCTGCCTTGTCGGCGATCTAGCGGTATATTTTCCATTTCACATGGTGGATATGAGTCTAAAGTCAATGTGTGTCACGTGTATGACCCGATATACTGCTTCAGAATGATAATAAATAGCTAAGACCTTAGGGTATGGTTAACCCACCGTAACGCCTCGTTACGGTGGGTTACCCCACCGTATCCCCAATAGACATAATCCAGCGCCGCCACAGATAGCCACAAAGAACACCGCATCTGAAACGTTCTCAATAAGAATAAAGTTCTCGCCGTCAACCGTGCATTTCCATGATAACAGTTTTCGAAGTGAAGCCAAAGAAACGGACTCAAAGTGGTCCAGCTGTCGTAGAAAATCAGTAGTACTCTCCAGTAAAGAATCGGGCGTGTGGTCAGAGTGCCTCGGAGTGTCCTTGAGGGAGCGGTTCAGCGGTAAGAATTTGCCAGAGAGTTCGGTCGTCCGGAAGCACACGTGTCCACATCTACGAGGCAGTACGGGATCTGCTCTGCTGCACGAGCACTCAGCATTGTCACTACATAAAGAAACAGAGCTCAGGTTGCAGAACAAGTTTAAATTCTTTTGCTTGCTTGGCCGTTCTTACCACCCTGGTGCGTCGTCGAACAAACGATCTTGTAGCCCCCTCAGGGTACCGCGCATCAACACACTGCAGGAGGAAATCTTTGAGCGCGGCCGTGCTGAGATTCTCTGGGTACTGAATCTTACAGACATGCGATACTCTGAAAATAAAGTTATGTGCCTTCCGCGCAATTGCTGCCAGTGACGTTCGAATACGTGCTAATTTGCTCTGGATAACTACTGTTCCCGCAGCCTGCCACAGTCTGACAATCCTGTCAAGAGTGTACCGAGGAACGCGCTTCCATGCCCACCGTGGTCTCCTCACCAGTTGCTTTGCCATCCGGCTAGCCCAAGGGTCAGACTCTGACACCTCAATCGACAGCAACCTCAGTCTGGCATTGGACCTCTGAAGCAGCGGCAGCATCTCTGACAGCGTGCCACGCAAACTCCTCGCACTGCTGCCCACGTCAACCTCCACTTCTGTCTTTGACCTGCCATACTTCAGTTTTAACTGTACCCATGCTACTTCAACCGAGATTTTGAGGGTCAAGATGACCTCGGATCAAACTTTTGGCAACACACTGCAGAAAGAGCAGCTCGAGATCTTGACATCATAGGTCTCCAAATTTTGAAAAGCGCCTTCGAGGAAGCCCCCGTGAGCTAATTGGCTTAAGGTGGCTTAAGCCATCTTAAGGAAAATTGGGAAATACCCACCCTACTTCAACCGAGATTTTGAGGGTCAAGATGAACTCAGATCAAACTTTTGATAAGACACTGCAGAAAGAGCAGCTCAAGATCTTGACGACATAGGTCTCCAAATTTTGAAAGCACCGCCGAGGAAGCCCCAATGAGCCCTTCAAATTAAGGTGGCTTAAGCCACCTTAAGCTGCGGGTAATAGGCACAAACTCTTCCCAAATCAATATTTTTCATGCACCGAAGGAACGAAGTTAATTAAACGAAGCCGCATGCGTGTAGTAGGGGCTTAGTACGTACCAAACTCCTCGTGACATGCTTTAATTAGTTGAGCTTCGAACGCGCTTCGAGCCCCCTTGCGCCTTTTTTTGCTCCCTTCCCCCCCTCCCTCCTCATCGTCCTCGTCGTCTTCCTTCGCCCTTTTCTTGCCTTTGTCGAGGAAAGCCAATGGGGTTTCCTCGATCCCTTTGGGCTCGCTAGGTGTCCCCTTTGCCCTCACCTTCGCAACGTAGTCAACGAAGCCCTCGTGCGTATGCTCAACGCCAAACAGCTCGCAGCTTTCTACATACTCAGCGTGCAACTCTTTGACTGACATTTTTCTTACACCTCTGCTGGCTTTTCTTACACCTCTGCTGGCTTTGTTTACACCTCTGCTGGCTAGGGCGGCTGCTGGAACGTCAACGTGCTTCCAGGAGGCCTTCCGTACGTTGCCGTGATGCGCTGGGTATTACCATGCATCGTGCACGCATGTTGGCCTCATGTGTCGGGCGCATTGCACCTGCGACGACCGACCGTTTGGAAATGCATTTTGAAATTTCGTCCATCGTCCATCTCGATTGTCATCGCGCTCTTTTTCTTTTTTTGGGGGGGGGACGTCTAACCCCCCTTTTCATTTGTGTTCATACGTCACTGTACTGTAGTCCAATACGCAACATCTTTTCAATCTCGTTGTCATAATGGTCTAGTGGTTGGCCGTCGGTCTTAAAAGCCTGAGGTAGTGGGTTCGAGTCCCACTGGAGGTATACACCTTGTCTGCGAGGAGTTGAGCTCCTCCTCGCTGGCGAAGTGTACCACCTCCATCTAAAGGTCAATGACAGCCTTTTTTATCCAGGCCATCTCAGGGGTCATTTTGGGGGTACTTCTTGAGTTACGATTTCGGCCGTTCGATTCACGAACGAGGGGTGCAGATTCTCCTAAAAATTAAAATTCCAAAATTGTTTCCCCGAAAATCGTTCAATCTGTTCAATACTACTGCAATACGTGAGGGCTCACTGCAATACGTTACCGATTGCAGGCGTATTGAAATGGCGTATTGGAGATGTATTGAAAAAGTGCCAGGTCAGCTTTGCGAAGATCCGTCTGACGTGGCACTGGCAAAGCTGACATCAGCATTTTTCAATACATCTCCAATACGCCATTTCAATACGCCTGTAATCGCTAACGTATTGCAGTGAGCCCTCCCGTATTGAAGTAGTATTGAACAGATTCTCCTCTAAAAAGTTTTTTAAATTTTTGTAAAGGTCAATATGCGTGCAACCGCGTGCAACCGCCTGCAGAGCTCAAGGCAGGGATCACTTCAATACGTGAGGGCTCACTTCAATACGTGAGGGCTCACTTCAATACGTGAGGGCTCACTTCAATACGTGAGGGCTCAAGACCTTGAGCCCTGCCTTTAGCCCCCCCTTTCAGTATGCTGCGGAAGTGTTGAAGTGAGCCCTAAAAAAGTTGAAAAAACATGTTCTTCAATTCTGGTGAGACTTGTTATATGGACTCAGGAGCTATATTTTGCGACATAGCTTGTGTGCGTTTTTTGTGGGGGGGGTCCGAAAACCTACTTTTGGGTTATTGCTTTACTTGAAAGTTCCTTCAGCATATCGTCAATATGTCCGCAGTATATGTCCAACATATTACAGCATAGTTGCAGTACATTTTCGAAGGGTGATGGGCGTGGTAAAGGGGACTTCAATGCAGTATGGTCCAAGGAGATCAAATTGTTCATGGTGAAAAGCGACCTCGCCATGAACGATCCCCTCAATCATCATCACCAAGTGATGCGGAGCGACATCGAACCGGCTTGCCTTCGGCTAGAGCCGCCGCCCTCGTCCAAGGGAAGGCGCCCCCCCCGTACAACAATCTTCGTTAGCCAAGCGCGCGATGAGAAATCCCGCGCAAGGCGGGTGCTTAGCCGATCGAGAGCCGATCAAACCTTCCAATGCTCAGGAGGGTACATCGCTCAAACCCCCTCCCAATATCAAGCTCATATTCCCGGAAGGTTGGAGTACCGCGGAAGGCTTCCGCGACCCGGAGTATGAAACGATTACGAAGAAGGAACGCCTTTTGGCGTGGATTGCGCCTCCACATCTTCCAATATCTACGAGGGAACTGGAGTTGTCCGCGAGGTAGCACCCTTTCTCTTTCTTCTCGACGTTGAGGTTGTGTCTTTCTTGCTTCACAGGACTCTTTGCTACATGTATGCAACATGGTTACCATATGTTGCATACATATTGAGATTATATTGTAGGGATCCTGGAACACATTGCAGGAAAGTCGATGCGCACTATGTGGAAGTGGACACGTTATGGCATCATAAGTGGCTGCCAACGCGATTGCTCCCGCACGATTTCTCCAGATTGGCGCACGATTTATCTCCAGTCAATACCGCGTGGCCGACTTGGTTACCACCTTCCGACATCTTGAAGCTAGAACCGGCAACGGTAACCTTTAAGGGGAAATCGTTTCGACTTGTTCCACCGGTGCCTAATTGCTTGCAACGGATTGTCGAAAGGATTCGTGGCATGCAAGAGGCAAGGTAAGGGACTCTCGTGGGGCATGATTTCCCTCCCACCATTCATCACGTGGCTCGCTGCAATAGTGCTGCAGTACGCTATCGTGATGGTTGCAGCATGTTGATGGGATGTTGAAAACATGTTGGGACGATATTGTGCAGAGATGCGGGCGAGGCGCCCCCCGAGGCGCACGAGGCCCAAAGCAAGGAGTCCCCCCCGCCGCCCAATGCTGAGGCACCCACGAGCCCTCCACTAGCCGGCGGGAGTGCAAGGTAAGGGACTCTCGTGGGGCATGATTTCCCTCCCACCATTCATCACGTGGCTCGCTGCAATAGTGCTGCAGTACGCTATCGTGATGGTTGCAGCATGTTGATGGGATGTTGAAAACATGTTGGGACGATATTGTGCAGAGATGCGGGCGAGGCGCCCCCCGAGGCGCACGAGGCCCAAAGCAAGGAGTCCCCCCCGCCGCCCAATGCTGAGGCACCCACGAGCCCTCCACTAGCCGGCGGGAGTGCAAGGTAAGGGACTCTCGTGGGGCATGGTTTCCCTCCCACCATTCCTCACGTGGCTCGCTGCAATAGTGCTGCAGTACGCTATCGTGATGGTTGCAGCATGTTGATGGGATGCTGAACACATGTTGGGACGATATTGTGCAGAGATGCGGGCGAGGCGCCCCCCGAGGCGCACGAGGCCCAAAGCAAGGAGTCTCCCCCGCCGCCCAATGCTGAGGCACCCACGAGCCCTCCACTAGCCGGCGGGAGTGCAAGGTAAGGGACTCTCGTGGGGCATGGTTTCCCTCCCACCATTCCTCACGTGGCTCGCCGCAATAGTGCTGCAGCACGCTATCGTGATGGTTGCAGCATGTTGATGGGATGTTGAACACATGTTGGGACGATATTGTGCAGAGATGCGGGCGAGGCGCCCCCCGAGGCGCACGAGGCCCAAAGCAAGGAGTCCCCCCCGCCGCCCAATGCTGAGGCACCCACGAGCCCTCCACTAGCCGGCGGGAGTACAAGGTAAGGGACTCTCGTGGGGCATTGATTCCCTCCCACCATTCCTCACGTGGCTCGCTGCAATAGTGCTGCAGCACGCTATCGTGATGGTTGCAGCATGTTGATGGGATGTTGAACACATGTTGGGACGATATTGTGCAGAGATGCGGGCGAGGCGCCCCCCGAGGCGCACGAGGCGCACGAGGGGCATGCTTTAGATGGGACCATTGGAAGTAGCATGCCTGACTTGCGGGCATCCTCAATGTCGACTAGTGCATCGTCCATATCGAAGAGCTTTTCCAGGTGATACATCTCATCATGTTTCCTTGCCTACTTGCTTTCGCCGTAACTATGCTGCAGCACGCTATCGTGATGGTTGCAACATGTTGATGGGATGTTGGAAACATGTTGGGACGATATTGTTCAGAGATGCGGGCGAGGCGCCCCCCGAGGCGCACGAGGCGGCAAATTCAGCTCGTTTAGACGACAGTAGGTACTATTTCGGGATTTCTGGATTCATTGATGTAGTCACTGTTGACGCGGAACGTAGTCCTCACCAATTTCCACTTGACGTTACCCCCGAGGGAGACAACCTACCATCGAATGCGGAAGAAGCCTACGACTTCTTCGAAGCTCATCAAGCAATTTTGACACCGATCCGTATGGAAACTGTTGTCTACCTAGTACACGATGGCAACTTCGAGGCGACTACATACGGCTCGCTGCTGCCCGACGACTCTCAACTCGATAATCCTACACGAGACAATGTGCGGGAGGTTCGGTGCCTTGGGCGACATTGGAGGAGCGTTTCGACAATAAATGATTGGCCAGATTTGATCCGTGCGGTTGGAGTTTGGTCTTTAATTGCGGTTACCACGGATGCCATGGCTGCCGAGATGGAAGAGCCCATGAGGTATGTACGAATATTTAGGCACCTCAACTTGCATACTGATTTTTCATGATATAATATGTTGCAATATATCAGAAACCGTTGCCGGTATATTGAATATGTATGGGAGATATACTGCGGTGGGCGAAGCAGATCTCCGGTGGAAGAGCCAGCTGAGGTGAAGGACACGGAGATGGGTGAGGTGAAGGACACGGCGGGCGAAGCCGATCCTTCGCTCTCGCTCCATGCAATGCATCGTCGAAATGTGGGCACCGTAACATTGGAGCGAGGGCGGTTTCTATGTGATTGTGCCATGTGCTACGGAGTTGACCTACGTGGAAACGTGGTGAGCAAGGCCACCCGCACACGACATCGGAAACTCCACGGGCAGATTCAGCCACCCGCACCGGACCCTGAAGAAATCGATGCTGTAGTTTGTGGCAACCGCGGCGAAACCTTAAGGTACTCTCCGCCCTTTCTCTCCCATGAATGATTGGGCAAGCTTGCGTGACAACACATTCGCAATATGTTGACAACGTATTGAAGGTGCATTGCAACTCTCCTACAGACATACGAATGTGGACGTCACGATGGATGACAAGGAGGGCGAACATGCTGAGGAAGCCGGGAGGACAAGCGCAGAAGACGAGGTGGTACACGCACAACAGGACGTGGAAGCCAAGGATGTGTCGAGTCAAGGCGGCGAGGCCGGAGTTCCCGACGACGAGGATGGTGATGCGCCTAAGACCGAGGATGCCGATGGTGAGACCAAGGATGGCGGTGGGGAGGATTTGGGGTTCGATGAAGAAGACGACGGAGATGCCGTCCACTCCGTTAAAGCAACGATTGCTACACAATTGGAAAGTATTGTGAATGCTGCAAAGGAGCTTTTCGGAGGGGAGACGGTAAGAACGCGTTATTATGCCAAATATCGTGCAGTGAACTGCGCGTGCAATATGTAGTATGCATATCTCCTACATATTGACAATGTATTGCAGTATATTGCATATGTATTGACAGCCACTGAAATTGCGATGTGTACGCAGGACCACAACGTGCGGCGATCAACTAAGCTCCTCGCGGATCTTCTGGAATGGAACTTGGAGGAAAACTTGACCCAAAAATCGTTTTCCTCGTTGTGTGAGATCCTACTTCACAACTTTGATGAGCTTCGCGAAATCCATTTCCCCTTGACGTTCGCTAAAGCTATGGGTACTTTCGACGCTTTTAGTACGCCGTACCAACGAGTGGACATGTGCGTCAATGGATGTTGTTTGTACGAGAAGGAATTGGAGAACGCGGATCATTGTCCACACTGTAAAGAATGCCGGTGGCAAAGCTTTGGAGCGGCGGAGGAGGATGGCACTCCGGAGGATGGCACTCCGAAGAAGCCGCGATTGCAATTCCTTTGGTGGCCCTTGAAGGAAAATTTCCGGAGGCTATTCCATTCACCTGAAGTTGCTGAGCTCATGGGGGCGCATGGCCGTCATACGTCTCCTGAAAGTGGACGCAAAGACACAATTTGGGGTAAGAGCCCAGCACGCGTCTATGATCCCAATGCTTGTGATAGGATCTGCAAAGGGCATATCTGCAATACACTTAACGTATGTCTTTGACATATTGCAGATGTACACATACAGTTATATGTATACCGCGGTGAGTTGTATTTTGTCCGGAGTGTGCAGACGGAGATGCGTGGAAAGGGAAGAAGGCGCGGTACCCAGAGTTCTTCCAGGAGTTGCGGAATATAATCATCCTGTTCTGCGCGGATGGGGCTTCCGTATGGAAAAACAAGGCGGGCGTGTTTCCCATGTATTTCCAAATCTTGAACTTGCCGCCGGAGATACGCTCCAAGTACGAGTACCTTGAGGTCTACGGTATTCTTAATGGCATCCATCCCGCCGATACGACTCTTTTGTACGACAAGCTGGTCGACGAGTTGGAGGAGTTGTGGGAGACGGGCTGCGGAGTTTGGGACGCCTTTTCCGAGGAGTATGTTCGTGTACGGTGCATGCTACTCGGGGTGATCATGGATTACAAAGGCTTGGTCGATGCCGGGAAGCGAATGGATGTAAACGCCTACAAGTGTTGCATGTTGTGCCGTACGAAAGGATGCCACAGTCCAGCGCTGGGAAGAATCTTCTACGCATTCTTCAAGCAACATCCTCCTGGTACGCTCTCATCGCTATGCCACGCAGCTTGATTGTTTGCAGCATGTTTGCAACATGCATCAACATGCCTGCAACATACCACAGATATGTTGTATTACTTGTGCACGTGCCATGCAGGGCCGCCGGAGAACTACACGCATGAGTTTGTCAAGCGAATGGGCGAAATACACGAGGCACTTTCCAAATCAGGTTGGTCGAAAGCGGACATGGCGGAACGTTTCTCGGCCACCGGATTCAAGTTGCCCGCCGCATTCGCAAGGTTGTCGTACTTTAACTTGGCGTTGGATTGGCTCTATGATCCTATGCACGAAATCATGAACTTGGGAAACAGGCTTGCAACAACGCTGCTTGGGCTGGATTTCAACGAGGCCGCGCGCAACTTTGCCGAGGAGGAGGGCCTGCACCCAGAATGGGGGCAAACGGAGTGGGTGCAGAATTCGAAAGGTGAGTTTTGTATTAGTGCAACATTTCTGTAATTGTGTTCAATATGTCATACATGTGTTGACGGTATACGGCAACACGGACAGGGGAACCGCATGAGGTGTACAAAATGACAAACGGTCCATGGGGGATCCCACCGCGTCCGAAGGCTTCGACCACCTTACGTTCTCGGGAAACAGCACTCGCCTTCTTGAAGGAGTTGCGGGGAGTCACCCGGTGGGGCGATGGGCATAAGCATTTGTTGCGCACCTCAACCGCCTCCAACGGCGCAAAATACGCAAAGCACCTCAAGGCGCATGCGGCTTTGAAGGCTTTCGAGTCCAAGTTGTTGGCGGTATTGTTCTCTTGGCCTCGCGATGACGGTGAAGTCGACAATGCGCTGCAGGACATTGTGTCCAAACTGACTATCATCATACGGGAATGCACTGCGCATTCCATAGAACCTTGTCACAACTATAGACACGCCCAACCCTGGGGCCGGGAGGGGTCCCCCTCGCAGCCCCGACAAAGGCCTTCCCTCCCCTTTGCGCTCTCAGCTTCGCCACTTCCCTGCCACCTCTCAGACAGTCATTCTCACGCCCGCGCCCAGTTGTCACCATTCTCCCCCACTCCGCAACATCGCGTTTCCCCAATTTCACGCTCAGATACCACAATTTATACCAGCCACACCACCGCCCCAATTTCACGCTCAGATACCACCAGCATTTATACCAGCCACACCACCGCCCCAATTTCACGCTCAGATACCACAATTTATACCAGCCACACCACCGCCCCAATTTCACGCTCAGATACCACCAGCATTTATACCAGCCACACCACCGCCCCTATTTCACGCTCAGATACCACCAGCAATCCACGTCAGCCCGATGTAAATCTTGCTTCAGCAAACCACCAGGAAAGCAGATGCCAGCACCTACGTCCAAGGGCGAGCCTTCCTGACTGCCACCCTTACAGGAGTAAACCTCACAGTCACATCCCCTTTCGCGAGTCGAAACTCCGTGAAACCCGCGGTCAGTACGGCGCCCCCAGACTACCCCTTCCTCATAATCAGTTATTTGCATGATGACGCTTGTCACGCATCTCAGTTATACCCAAAACACGCCAACGCGGTACAGTACGACGCGTCACGACAACAGCACTATCGCACAGCAGCCACGGGCGCCACCCATGGCGTATCAGCCGTTACATCTACCCAAAACACCCCAGTCAGTTATTCAGCAGCACGACAGCCACGTCACCACGTACGACGCCAACGCCAAAACTCGAACT
>LGRX02004897.1:0-32328 GCA_001247695.2 Cymbomonas tetramitiformis
GAGGTTGTGGACGACTTTGGGTACCATTACTTGGCTTGCAACAGACGGGGGATGTTCACCTACCGGCATGATGCAGTCCAAGATGTTCTTTATGAGATGCTGCGCAAGGTGTTTGACCCGGCTTCGGTGAAGCGCACCCACGTCTATCACAGGAGCTATTCCCCGCATTGGAGGCCGGACATCACGGTGCTCAACTTTGATGGGCGGGGGAGACACCTGGTCATCGATGTCGCGATTGGCTTTCCTTGTGCCCAAACACATGTGGATGGGGCGGCTCGCGTTCCGTTGCACACTGCAGCGGCGCTTGAGCGGCAGAAGGCTTACACGTACGGTGATATCAGTCCGCACAGGTTGGTGGCTTTTGCCATGGAGGCCTTTGGTGGATTGGGGGAGCAGGCCAAGCAGCTCTTGCGGGACTGCGCTCGCAGGAGGCAGGATCGGTTGGGGCCGGAGATGGCTTCGGCGACGTGGTCTACACCGACATTCGAGTCTTATTGGGGGCAGAGGATCATGGTGGCGTTGCACAGCGCACAGGCCTTCGGGCTTCACGGCAGGGCCCTTGAGGACTACCCTCAGTAGAGGGTTTCCCTCGGTAAAGCTCTTTTTACGCATGGCCTCCTCCACCACCTCCACCACCACCTCCGCCTTCACCCCTCCCCTTCCCCTTTCCCCCTCCCCCTTCCCCCTCCCCCCTATTGCCTCCCATTTGCTCAAATTTCAAGCCAATTGCGCGCTAGCACATGTATTAATTATAAATGCCCCCCTGGTGCTCCTTGCTTACACGTGTGCGTATCCTTACTTTTAGAGCCAATCACAAGCCTCCGTTCATATAGAATCCTTACTTTTACTTAGTTTCTATAGGTTCGCATCCCTGGCATATATGACCCACGTAACATGTAGCGATGTAGGAAGCTTCCTCCTACCTCCGTTTGGTTACTTTTCCTTATTCATATCTGGCGTATAACTCTAAGGGCCAATAATCAACTACCATCTTTTATATATTCACTGTGGGCATTTATAAGCGAAAAGTTACCAAACGATAACCATCTATAACCAAAAGTAAGCGAAAGTAACCGGAAGTAAGGGTTCGATTCTTCGTAGTGTACGGAGTTTACACACAGCACCCGCGTGCGCACGGAGACCTCCGGGCAGGCAACGCCGTGCTCGGCCCTTTCAGGGCAGATAGCTTGGTGCTCATTGACTTCGGATTGGCGCGGCGAGAACACTGAGACGGCCTGCCGGTCGACGGGTTCCACAGGGAGCGCTGGGCCTCGGTGGTACAACTGCAGCAAGCGCCAGGTTCGATATGTGCATGGCCCCAAGGATTCGCGAGGTGGTCGCACTGCCGCAACGGATGTGTGGGCGGTAAGAGCACTGCTCGTGCGGATCTCAGTACGGGCATGATGGGCTGCGCGGGGTTCCCGACTAAGATTCATAGCAACAAAACCGTACCAAGTTTCTTCATTCACGAGCCGGTTGCCCACTAAATTCGTGGCCAACAGCCTGTGGTCGTTGATACTGGACTGCTGCCAGCAAGAACCTGGGAAACGGCCGTCGGCATCCAAGCTTGCCGCGGCCTTCGTTGGAGGCCACGCACATCGAGTCTGATAGCAAACTGGTTCCTGCGGAGTTACCTCCGATACCGTCCCGCGCATATCAACCCCTGTGTAGGCCTTGTCTTAGGCGTAGTGGCAGTGTTTATTGGGCATGCGCCAACCGGTATCTTCGTTGACATGACGTAAGTTATTGCGCATTGCCACTATATATACTCACGCTAAAGCATACTAAATCCTCAGGCAGACACTCCTCAGCCACGCCCGACTTTCTACCTCCATCCTGCATGTCTCTCCATACCGGTGTATGTGATGAGGCCCTTGCATTAGTGCGCTGGGAGCACAGCTCCTCTGCCACGCGCCGTTTGCTGCCTGTCGGTCGGGCTCTGTTGTTTTGCACCTGTCGGTCGGCGGAGATAACGCTGCGATGGGAGGATACCTCCTCTGCCACGCGCTTTATTTCTTCCTCCTGTATGGCTTCTGTATGGTCCTCTTGTGGTCTGCTTGTGTTGTCGTGTATCCTTGGGCAAGGTGCACTGTTTCCCGCCTTGCGTGCCGTTGGACACCCACTGCTGATGACCTCGCTGTGAATGGAGCGCTGTGAGGATAGCTCCTCTACTTACATGCACCGTTAGCAGTTGAGGGAAGGGGTGTGGGGTGGAACACGCAGCGGCGTTTTCCAACATGGTGCACCACCTACCTTTGGCGGATATGGAGTCTTTGCGCATGTAGTCTACTTTGACACTTTTAAGGACACTTGACACTTTTAAGGACACTATCTTGGACACTTTTAAGGACACTTGGACACTCTTAGTGACGCTTGGGGCACTTTAAGGGACACTGGGCCACTTTTAGGGACGCTTTGACACTTTTAAGGACACTTGGGCACTTTTAGGGACATCGGGGCACTTTTAGGGACATCGGAGTACTTTTAGGGACACTTTGACACTTTTAAGGAGACTTAGTGTCTATTGCGGCTTGCGGTGGGGTAACCAGCCGTAAGAACGTCTTACGGCGGGTTAACCATAGCGTAGTTCGTTAACGCCATAACGCAGAGCAGATGGTCTCAAATGTGGTCGCTCATATGTCATTTCACAACTAGACATCCATGTTAAACTGACTAACTAAAGCCGAACGACATGCATTACGAAGAATGATACGCTTACTTCCAGCTACTTTCGGGTACTTTGGTTATCGTTTGGTTGCTTTTTGCTTATAAATGCCCACAGTGAATATATAAAATATGGTAGTTGATTATTGGCTCAGAAAGTTATACGGCAGATATAAATAAGGAAAAGTAACCAAACGTAGATAAGAGGAAGCTTCCTACCTATTTCATGGGTCATATATATAAGGGATGTGAACCTATAGAAACTAAGGAAAAGTAAGGATTCTATATTAACGGAGGCTTGTGATTGGTTCTAAAAGTAAAGATACGCACACGTGTAAGCACGTGGTACAATGTATAATCTATAAATATTCCACATACAGACAGGGGATTGGTTCGAAATTTAAGCAACTGTCCACGTGTGGACACGACGATGCAGCCAAGTGTATAAATATATTTACAAATGCTACAACGTCATTGGTCCAAGATACAATGAGAGTCACTTGCTAGTGAGGTGGGTCCGCTACTATATTATTGTACCTACATATATATGCCCGATTGGCTGTTTCCATCACTACGTACTGACTAAATAGGGGCATCTGACAGCCCGCATGGTGTCGCTGATGATATACAAGGCCACGACAATTCGGCCTCCCAGTCGAGGGCTGGCATTGGCAGAGCACTTCCCTTGCTTGCCACAAGTAATGATGGAGTCATCTGGCGCTTCAGTAACTGCCGGTACGTACCTCGCACAGCGGGTGCACCACATGGTAGTAATTACCATTACCATCCGTTGGTAAAAAAACAACGCCTTCGGCCCGGTACGTGCAAGGCAAAAGTAGTTCCACGGAATCATGCTTGTCGACGACTGTGATCCCCTGCTTCGTGTAATATGCATGCGTCTTTCACCTCACGGTAGGCCAGCAGCCTGGCCAGGTGACATATGGGCTTTTGGTTGGGGACGGTGACCAGGTATTAGGCCAGAACCTTGGCGTAAGGGCGCCCAGAAGGCACCTCCACCCACGTGGGAAGGTCTCCCGACCCATGGTCCAAGAGGGACACGTGGTACGACACCCGTTTCACCGCTCGTGTGTACATGGCGGATGTGTACACCTCCCCACCCAGGGACATTCTCACGAACACGGCAGTACCATGGAAAGGGAGCGGCGTCTCGCATTGGGAATGGGCGTCAGGCAGGGCATCCCCGCCCAGCGCAGCTGCCTGATTCATCTCCACATCCACCGCACACCACGTCGGAGCCTCGGTGTGCATGGCCATGGATTTCAGTAGCGTTGCGAACACACCGCCGGATCGTAGGGAGGGCGATACTATTGAGCCACGGGCCACCCACTTGCTAGCACCCATGAAATAGCAGGCAACCGGTTTCTCCTCGGTACCCGGGCCCCTCAGCACATCGGCGCCGCGCAGAGCCAGGGACCGCAGAGCGACAGCCAGCTCATGCATTTCGCGTATGTTTGGGTACTTCTTCATGTACTCCTGTTGCAGCGCCTTCTTCTCACAGAGGGCGTTCATGATGGCCTGTACCGGCAATTACTTCACGCCAGACACCTTCACGATTCCCTTGGCCCGCTGTATTGCACGCTCCACCCACAACTCCTGGGCGGCGCCTACCTCCCCCACGTATTGCTCCTGCCGGAACAGGTGCACCGCTGCGAGCCGCATGTTGAATGCCAACATTTTGTCCGGCCCAATGAGCTCCATAATTTTGGCATGCGCCCACAGATTGTCCTTCGCTGCTGTGAAATCTGCTTCGCGTTATAGGGCGAACTGTGACGGTGGAGAAGTCGAGGAACATAACCAAGTCGTTCCGATACCATGTGAGACGCTGCCAAAATAGGATTATTCAGTGGCATACGAATACTGTGTGGAAGCGGGTAACCGAGACGTCGGCAACGGCAGTCGGATACATATACTAAGAAATATAATGTACCCTGATGATACCTAGACGATATGTTTCCGGTGGTCAACAATAACTGAAAGGTGCACATCATACGCGCTGCGGCTTATACCGGAACGAGCAACGGTCGGAGTACAGTTGGATCGGCTACGTTAGACAGGAGTTACTAGGGGGTCCACTAGGGGGTCATATCCCCAGCGTACTACTGTGTCGCAGCGATGATAGCTGTGAGAAACTAAGCAGGCACACGAGAGTGAGGGAGAAGTATTATCGGTTCCGAATTCATCAGCGAAGCGTATGCCTATTCCAGGATACGATGGCCGATTTTGTGAAGAACTCGCTGGACTTGAAGAGGTAACGCGGTTTAAACGCTCTGAGGCGGGGAAATGCGTGCTAAAGAAGATCCTCAACAACACGGACCTCCTCAATTCCGCGGCATGGACATTCACGACGGGGACATTTATCTACGAGGTGAAGGGGCTTTTCTTGGCTGAGGATGCTGGTTTCGCATGTAGCCAGAAACGCAATGGACAAGAACCAGATCCTGGTGGAGCAAATTGCAGTTGTCATAGTGTCGTAGTGTATGGCACAATCCGAGAAACACATAAGTCACTGTTGCGGCAACACCCGTCGTGGGCATTTAATAATACTGTGAGGGTAATGCCCGCATACAGTGGTGGATATGCCATCGGCAATTTTCCCTCTTGTCCTCCCGCTGGCTCACTGGGAAAGTCGGAAGTCAAAGGCCGATGACAAGTACTTTAAGTTCTTATGGTACTTGTTCACCAAGAAAGGTCATTACATACGGGGTTAGCAACATAGAAGCACAGAAGAATCAGTTAAATCAAACACAAATACTTCAGCCCAACACTTACTTGTACATCCCCTGTCACCGAGATGTCTTCACCCAGGCACATGCGGGAAGTGGGGTTGCCACTCTCCCACAGGCACCCCACTTGGTATGGGTGTTGCCGCTGCCCCTGATTTCAAGTAGGTGGGTTTAACAGTGATAGAAAGTCCATCCTACATAACGTCTACACATCGCCTTTGACAGCTCACTATTTTGATTCAGTGGAAAGTTCTGCGTCCTCTGTCGGAGCAGCCGTCTCCTCAGTGGACTTGCCCTCCGGGGCCTCCGCTGCACTTTCGCTTGCGTCTTCCTTCTTCGCAGCCTGATCAACCTGGGCAGAGGTGTCAAATTTAGCATCAGAGGTGGCAACTTTAGCATCGGAGTCGCTCTGCTCTGGGGTCCCTGGCTTTGCTGTGGGCTCCTTAGTTGACCACAGAAAATCGCCCATAATGCTCTGTAGTGCGGCCTTGGTGGCCACGTTTGCGCTGCTCATGGAGTCTGCAGCTTTCGGGGCTTCGGAACGCGGCTCCGCAGCTTGGATCCGCCACTGCGACCAGCGAGTCTGAAACCTGTGCGCCATCTTTAGCGTTTGCACCTGCATTACAAAATCTGTCATTTATCAGCAAAACGGACACACCATCACTCATTATCAATGAAGTAATAATATGTGTGTGAGCCCTATAATCTATACTCTATATATATGTGTGTGTGTGTTTGTGCACCCACACTCTAGCAACAGTGGTTATTCCCGAACAGAATGTTCACGCATTAGTTCGGTGAGTGCACTCCCTCTACGCATCTTCCGCTCCCTTGAAGTGAAGTCAATCGTAATTGAATGGGACCGGGATATCAGGAGGTGCCAGGCATCACATGTTTCAGGGCGCAACGCAAGCATGTATTCTTTCGAAACCAAATGGACTGCACAGCTGGCGGCTGCAACATGACCCTGAAGTGGTTTGAGCCTCACACCTGCGCCGCTTCCATCTTCACCTTGGAGGCCTCCGCCAGCTCGAGGGTCTTGGACTGCGCCACGTTGAGCTGCGCCTTGGACTTCTCCGCTAGGTCGCCGGCTATTTGCTTCGACTTGGAGGTAGCCTCCTCGAGGAGATCTCGCGGAGCACAGGATCTCAGCGAAAAGCCGCGAAATTTCAAGGAAAACGACTCCCGCCCATGTGACTGCACGAACTTCTGAACTTTGGAATCCTGCATGTAGGCATAGATTTCCGCGTCTGAAGAGCTGGCGGACGGCGCGATAACGCCTTCTGCTCGGGTTTCGCCGTTGTAAACGGCGGGCGGAGGGGCGGAGAGGGAGTGAAAATAGATATTGGGGCAGGCGAGGTGACGACTTTGGGTCTCATAGACAGGGATGTAGTCTGCGCCGATCTCTGCAAGCGCGACCAGCTCGCACAGATCAGTGTTGGGGTCGGCGTGAGGCCAGGAGGCAGAGCCCATAATAGATGTACGGTACAACTCAAAGAGTACACCCTTTTCGCGCATGTATTTGGTGTAGTGGAAACACTTAACGGCCACGGAAAAATTATTTTTCATAAACTTCTGCGGATTCACGACAGGCATCTTTCGGGAGAAGAACGGATCCAGGAGCGCGATTCGGCGCGGTGTCAGGTTCATTGGTAACTTGCCCTTCTCCACCTTGTCGAAGATGAGCCGTGCCACGCGCAGCATCACCTGCGTCATACGATGGTTGCAAAGACGACGGTGTGAAGAATGCAGAAGAGGTGCTTGCATAGACCCGGGATCACTGAACGACAGGGACACAGGATCATCGCGAAAGAGTGGGGAGAACTAGGGCCGCGACAATACTTCCGATCATAACATATTCAAACAAGCTTCACGTAGACACCATATGCAAAAATGTATCGCTGATTTGCTCGGTGCTTCATTTAAACCACGAGTCTCCCAGGTGCAAGGACATTCTCGAAGTGATACACACCTGCGCTCCGAGGGCGTGGCCGGCCAACCGGATGGATCCGGTGTATGTGCCGAGGGCTGCGGCCAGATGGATTACTAACATATCTGAAACGCAGGCGCTTGGGGGCAAGTTCTCCTTGTGGTACTGGCCATCAGAGAGCTTGTATCGCATCCCCTTAGGGGACTCTGCAGTCCATATTTTCGCCTCAGCGTCGAACGGGTTTTGTTCGTCAGCGAACTGATCCCAATAGAATATGCCCACATTCCAACCCTGCTCTATCCAGGCATCTGCTGTGCAAATATCAAGGCCAAACTTGGGGTCATTAGCTTTGTAGTTGAACGTGTTTCGATAGCCCTGCTCCACGCGGTTCGTGCCTAAGCCGTGGGTGTACACAACCGTGTTCTCGCGATTTTTATCAAAGTACGGATTTTCTACCCCCGACTGGCTCTTTGCGAGTTTGTTTCCTGGCCCAACCCAATATATACCGAAATCGAGGTTGTGTGGATAGCCCTTCCACTGGCTGACAGGGACACCAGGCTTCTCGACACGCGGCTGATGGTCTGGTTCACTAACAGTGACAGAGTTTCCAGAAGTAGCTTCTGATGAGGGTTCGATTGTAGGATCCGCGGTCTGTGGAGCCCTCGTCTCCTCAGGTGCATCATCACATGCTGGGGACCCTGCCTCCTCCGATGCAGCACTCATCAGGCCAGTCGCGTCAAGCGTAGAAACAGCTGTGTATACTTCCAATGGAGTAAGAGCTGCGCTTGTTAATCATCACGTTGCCATTCCTTCATCAGGCTGCTTGAGTATATACAAAGCTTCGAAGTTATCAAATATATCGGAGAGGGAGGTTTCATTGCACTTGGCTCCAGGGATTTGATGACATTCGGATTGGGTTTTACGGATGATTGAGCGAGACTTCAGACTGCGGATATAAACCACGGTATAAAACGCTGCGCTGCCTGCGCTGGCGACCTGGCGCTGTGCGATGCTTTTTTTTTGTTTTAAACCGGCCAGACCAATTGAAACTGCTCCCACTACCAAAGTGTACAACTTATTATACTAGGCACGGTCGATCTCAAAAAAGAGATCTCCACTAGGCCATCTGACCGTAGGATCATGTGCGCGACAGTGCTTCGCTTTTTGCATCCCAACATGCGATGCCATAACGCGTGGGTGGCGTCGCGGTAAATGTACGCGACTGCAGTGGCCATCGTTACAGTGGGTGGAACCCTATATGCAAGCTCGCGCGATATCGCGCGCGCGATCGATCGCGCGCACGATACGATCGCGGAGTATATAATTTATATTCGGAAGTGAGTTGGCTTGAGTTATTTATATACAAAATCATGACATTTATATACTAAGCCACAAATTTTCATGCGCGATTGGATATGGGTGTGCTCAGAGGTGGAACCCTATATGCAAAGAGGGATGTAGACGTCATCGATACGCCATATCACCCAAACGACGTATCCAAACGAGATCTTTGATGGTCCCAATGTATAAATCTGGGGGTGTTTCACTGTTCGCGCTGGCTCCGCGACGCCAATTCGGAATATCAAGATCGCTGTGATGAAAAAACAATGGGGAATCCGCATCGAAACTCGATAAAATCAGACTGTTTTTGCATGTTTTCAAACAGAAGTGCATTTAGCAGGTACACGATCAGAAAATCGTCCGATGGCAGCATCGGCCCATCTGGACCGCGAAATCGTCTGCTGACGCAGCCGACTTAGTGCATTTATGTTTCTTGCACGTCTCATTAGATCGGTTTTCTGTTTTCTTTCACGATTCTGTCGTTTACCCCTCCTATCGAATATATCACGCGTTTGCACGCAATTTATTAAAATCCCGCGCTATTTTGGGGAGCTTCTTCGTGATGGTATGGCGCATACATGGGGATAACGAATATAATCAATAATGCTAACATGAATATTTATATCCACAATTCCCAGTGTCCCCACGATTATATCACGATTTCACCGAAATATTCGCAATCTGCGACTCGTTAAATATGCGATTTGCTATAAAAATGCGGCGTTTGCATATAGGGTTCCCGTGCATATAGGGTTCCACCCACTGTAGCGTCTGGCGATCGTGAGATCGGAAGTTCGTCCGTGTCGCCCGTTGGGATTCGTGCTTTTGTGCCAGGGGGCACGACGTAGCTGAGACCCCCTCACGATAAGGGGTGTCTGAAAGCCTGAAATTGATATCAAGGGACTATTGGGAGAAATAGTAAGGGAATGTGACATTCATCTGAGCGAACAGTTAGGGGAAATAATATGTGAGCTCAGGGTGGTAATAATAAAACATTCACGTCGATGAGTAAGGCAACGCCTTCGGAACGATCTACACCAAGGGACGGTATCGATATCGTCTTGCCCTACGGTCCTGGAAAACGTTAGTATGCTGCTAACGACATGCTAAACGCCATATAGGTGTTATCCATATCCATATCCACATCCATAGCCATATCCATAGCGTGCCATGGACATGCTATGACATGCTAACGCCAGATAGGTGTTAGCATGCGTGCTAACGGCATGCTAAAGCCCCATAGGCCTGTTAGCATGTCCATGCTAAAGTTATCAGGGCATATATCTTACCGTGGCGGGCCGGCCCGGGGCCGTAGCGTGTCACGCCGGGCCGAAAGCGGGCCGGGATTGGATCCGGCTGCGGGCCGTAGACGAACAGTGAAAATCGCAAAAATTTACGTGAAATTTTTGATTTTCATGATATTCCCATACTTAAAATTGGAAAAATTCGCCTGCGGCGGGTAATTTTCGAGACGGGCCGGGCTGGCCGAAACCGGGCCTGAAAGATTTGCAACTGCGGGCCGCAAAATCTTTTGGAAGATATATGCTCTGAAAGTTATGCTAACGCCACTGCGCCTTAAGCATGTGTTCGCGCCAACTGGAGGGACAGTGAGTGGTGAGGCATGTGGGGGTGCGTAGATCACCAGGAACATGTTATATGGTGATTAGAATGGCTACTGCCCGACGCTCCAGTCCTACCACAAGGACCGAAGTAAAAGGGGGCTAGCCGCCACGATTTTTCGATGTAGTTGATGTTTGAGTGCTTAAAGATCATCCTTGGGTGCTCAAATATTTATTAAAAACATGTGCCGAGTGATATACTCGATATGGGTATGCATTTGTGAGGGCTGAAGAGGTGGGGGTAAAATTAATTCAAATTAAATAAAAAGGCCAGTCCTACCACAAGGACCGAAATGTTTCTCACGCTAGCTACCTCCACGAAGGTCCTGTGAAAATTCGGAGACCTATGTTGTCAAGTTCGCGAGCTGCTCTTTCTGCAATGTCTTGTCAAAAAAATGATCGGAGGTCATCTTCGCCCTCAAAATATCGGTTGAAGTTGCCTGGGTATACAAAATCCGAAAATATCACTGTGGTGTGGTTGGAATTTAGTGATTTTTAACGCTACCCATGCTTAATGTTGATAACGTAGCATGAAATTCCGACATTGTTTAGGCAAGCGGGCAAAGGGGTACTCAGTTTAGGTCCCGATGAGACTACAATCCGGAGGATAGGCACTAGGTGTGCCAGGGAACAATAGCCCGGCCAAGCCATTCGATTGGCATAGTGTATTTATGCATACTGGGGCAGTGAGATGGCAATGGGCTCGGAAGGGGACTCCCGAGCCATTGACTTCGTACTATGGGGAGCGAAAGCCTGGACTTGATTATAGCTGGCAGCATATTATCGTACACCCTTCTGGTGCGCTACGCCGCTGGGAGCGTAATAGGGGCGGCGGCTGGGTTCTAGAAGACGCCACTCAGTTGAAGGCGCCGGTAGCGCCATTCTCATTACCGATCAGCCGCGTTGGGATCGCGTACTGGAATCCGACGATTGTGATTGACGATGACGAATATCATGGAATTCCCTACAAGGGGCGTAAGCCTACACACTTAGCGCCTACGAACAGTGAAGATTCGGGTACAGGCGCTGTGTCCTGGAGTAAGGAGAAGTTACCAGATTCTGATGACAATGATGACGCAGGTGTCACTAACAGTAAGGAGAAGCTACCAGATTCGGATGACAAAGATGACGCGGGTGTCATATATGACATGGACACTGCCAGTCCGAAATGGGAGCCAACTTCGCCTGAATATGATGACACCGAGGATGACGTCGGCGAGTTCGATGACTTGGTAGCTGACGATGCTGAAGAACAAGCTGAAGCTCGAAGGTTGAAGAGACTGGGACTGCAATTGATCATGGATGAGAAGGGTGAACTTCCCTGGGTACCAAAGGGCACCTCCCCGACCTCACCTGTTCAGCCCGATGATCAGCCTATTACCGAGCAGAAGTCTGAGGCCATATCTGAGGATGCCCCAGCCTCTGTGGTGGAGACTATTCATGCACCACCGAAGAAACCTTATGGGTCAGATACTGGATTGACTTCAATGGGTGAGAATAAGGCTGGGGTGTCTGAAGAGACGAAGAGGCAACCTAGGAAATATCCGAGATGTTGGACACATGAGTATATAACTCAATTGAAGTATTCCATAAGAAGTGACAGTGATGAAGAAGAAGGGCTTGACGTGGCTCCTCGTAGGAAGAAAGCAAAGATCAGCAAGGGACAATGAAATCAACTGTCTTGATTAGGATTGTCCAAATGCAGATTCTCTGATTAGGATTTGTATAGGTGGCAGATGATGATATGCCAGCCGACATGGAACAGATCGATTAGAGAATATGAACTGCGCGCCTTGAAAGTATAAGACTTGAATATTGCCCATTTGGAGGCTGTTCTAACTTGAAGTAACTATTTGGAGGAGCTGTTGCTCAACCTGTTAATTTACTGGTCAATCTTTCCTGCCATAAAGATATTGCAATTGCTTGAATTGTAGCCTTGTTCAACTGTTTATCTAGAACATTGCAATTTTGTACACTGCAAAATTGCCGACTACGGACCTGTGCCCCAAGATTGAAGCAGATTTACCTCTGACTGACCCTTGAGCTCCGGCTCGGATACAGTCACGTGCTCAAGAAGTCTTCACTTGGAAGTGGTATTGCTCTGCGCCCTTTTTGCCCCCTGACTTTCACCCTGCATGCAAACAGGCGATTTTTCAAAACTGTTATGCTGCAAAGTGGTCAGAAAGTGGGAAAAGAAGCCGCCAGCAACTCAGATCTACCGGGATTAACAGCCAGATTGACCCGAACGGAGAGTGAAAAGTGGACCAGTGGTCAGATTGAGAAAAAGAGGACCTCGGAGACAGTTTTAACGTAGGCACAAAAATTCTAGACGTTTCTTGATAGTTTTTGTCGTTTGGAACCTGGCCCCGAGACCTGGGTCCTCATAGATCGCTACATTTTAAATTCGGATGGCCAACCGGCACGGCAGAGCAAAAATTAGACAAATTTGAGCCCATCAGACTACATAGAAGGAAACGGGAGCCCAGAAGGATAGTTTTCCATTTTTTTTATATTCTTTGAAGGAAAAAAATAGTCTCCAATACTGGGACCTGGCCAATTAGTCTGGATTGCTCCGGGATGGCCGCCAAGAAGAAATTAGCCAAACTGCCGATCGACACTCCATTTTTTGAAATTTGGCCACCAAAAACTGCATTTCACTCTGGAAAGCATCTTTCGTTGTTCACCACGACTTCCACTGCTACAAGGAAATATTTTTCTGAGTGTTCTGGGGGGATTTGCCAAATTGGACAGATTTGACTTCCCCAACGGTCAGATTTACACTTTGTCACTCTTAATTTCGACATGATGCAAAACGCTAACACGGGACGCTCACCTCCAGGTATTTCGTAGTGCACGCGGTTGTTGTAATGCAGCGCGGTAGCGCGTCGGCCCACTTGATGAGCGTTTCCCATGCCGTTAGCGCTCATATCAGGGATGTCTACCTTCAACTCAGTTTTTAAAGTGTTCAGCATGTTCCTCTCATCGTTCTCGAGCTGTGACACTGCAAATATGCAGAACGCTGTCGCATTTTGAAATTTTTGGCTACAAACCTGCGAGGGTGTCGTGGTATCGGTTTTTATACCATTGTAAATGGCGTACGTGTACCTTTGCCAGTCGTCAGATATCATTTCACTGCAATTCTTAGGACTGTACATTTTTCGAAGAGTGCGCACCGCGAAGAGCGCTCCCAAAGTCCACTCGCCGGTAACCACACCCGTTCCCTTATACAAGTTTGGGTACGTGTAGCCCACGCCAAGCATGGTTTCGTTGCAAAACTTACGGTCGAATTTGTACTCGTACCCTCCGTACTTTCGCACTTGCCGCCACAGCTCAAAAGGTAATGTCAGGTTGTAGGCGTCCCTGATGTCGGTCGCCAACACGCTCAGCCCCCAAGTGTGCACGTCCACAGCAAAATATTGGTTGCTCTCAGGTATGAAGTAATCGCTCGCCTCATCTTGGGTCTTCGATGTGCTTTTGTGATTAACGCCATCGTACGGGTAATTAACGACCCCCCCTTGTACTACGCACGGAGAGCACTCAAACGTCGTCTCTTTGCTTTTGTCGATCATGTTCGTTCTAAGCGTGATCCTCTCTTGTACACCGACATTAAGATAGCCTTGCGTCAAATTCCGGTCCATTGTTTGCAAAAAATCTTTGAGGTGCACGTGTTTGGCGTTATTGGGCGCTTTCGTGCTGTTGCGGACAAGGTTCACGACGGTGGTGCTCGGTATGACGGATTCCAGTTTGCGCACGGCTGCGATCGTGGAGGCCAAGTTTTCGGTGGAGAACGTGCGTCCGGCCAGGCACAAAATATTTACGTCGATATCGTCGCTATCTTTAGGGTACCAAGGGGCGGAATTGTTTCTAGGCATGTCACTGCGGCGAATGGCGCAGTCTCTGGGTAGCGGCATGTAGTACATGACATGCCCTAGGTAGGTGCCGTCGCCATTCTGCAGCGCGACCATCATCGCGCGCACCGCCTCCCACGCCTTCATCGCCACCGTCAAACCGACGGTACCCTTGGTGAACTCGTCAAAGAGAAGCGGTCCCAGTATTCGTCCCCAGGCGTGTTCCCCGGTCACCGGTCTGTAGTCGTCGTAAGTGTACACTAGCTGGTTTACCGCCGCGCGGATTTTTATGCTTTCCCAAGAATTCGCAATTCCACCATAATACCAATCGGAGTTATTATTTTTATTACATTCTTCGTTGTAATAATTTTTCCAACCAACGGCTGGATGTGCCGCGTCTATTTCATTAGTTTGGTTAGTTTGCCAAACTACGCACCAACTGTTGGGTATACCTTCGGTGGAAAACACTTCCATCACCTCGCGGAACATGTATCCGTCAGCACCGGCTATGACGGTCATCGTGTTTCCATACAAAAAAGTGTAGTCCGTAAAGGTGGGCCCGCGGTTAAACGACCCTTTGTCTTGGTGATAGTTTGGGAATACTTCGCCCGTCCATGTTAGGTATTTGAGCCACTGCACGCCGTACTCGTAAGCTTCGTCCGAGTAGACCGTGCTTGCGGCATCCATAAGGCCCAGCGCTATCAGCATGGTCGCCGAGTCATACAGATTCACCGAGTGCGTCTGTAACACGATTTGTGAAATGGCGTCGAAGCGTACGGACACATCGGCCCAGGTTTTCGGCATGTTCAAAGTGTCGTAGGACTTGTTATAAAAGTCATAGATTAGGTCAAAGTAGTCGTACTCGACCCAATAGCTCCTGGGCATTCCCAGGTTGAGCACACCGTTTATCGGACTACCACGATTGTACAGCACGAACTCGCTGTATATCGACGGCGTGTTCGTCGGACTCGGACTCGGCGGCGGCGGCGCGGAGATGGGCGACGCGGTGATCGGAATCGCGCGTTGCGTCGGAGCGACGGTTCGCCGCGTCGGCGCTCCTGTCGTCGCGCGCTTCGTGGTCGGACACGGCGTCGGGGCCACGGACGCGACCGTGTGCACGCCTCGCCGATACACCAACGTGGTGTCCACCCACACCTCCATCGCGTACATGGTTCCGTACGTGTCTCTGTCCGCGAAGAACAAAGGGAACGCGCGATCCATGTGGTACGGCAACGACTCCGCGACGCGCGTTGCGATCGCGCGATCCGTGAACATCGCGACCATGCTGACGTCCACCGTGTTGCGCGCTTCGTCGTGGTCCACCACCTCCACGTTCACCGCGCGGTCGGCGCTTGAGTACACGTTATACTGCGCGACGCAATCGCGAACGAAGTCGCTGCGAAATCGAGCGGATTGCGAGTTCGCGTAAAGGGCGTAAAAGTCTATGTCGAAACTGGCGTTCAGACGGGTACGGTGCAGCGTCTCGGTGGTCGCGTCATCGTTCTGTGGGTAAAACACAGCCAAACAGACGAAGACGATCACGGTCACGACGAAAAAACCCGCGATCCGGAGACCGCATGCGCGTGTTGTCACCATCGTACCATCGGACGCGCACGGAGTAGGAAGCGCGCGAGTGTATCTATACAGCACCACGGGTTCATGCCGCGCAGGGTGGTCCGATTGGCATAAAAAAACAAAAAGGGCGTAAAAGGCCTTGTCGTAACTGGCGTCCAGACGGGATCTGCGCGGCGTCTCAGGGGTCGCGTTATCGTTCTGTGGGTAAAACACAGCCAAACAGACGAAGACGATCACGGTCACGACGAAAAAACCCGCGATCCCGAGACCGCATGCGCGTGTTGGACAGTGTTGGACATGCGCAACTGCGCATCACAACGTGTTACAATATCATCAATATTGTAAACATGCGCACCAAAGCTTGTTCATTGTATAAATATCATACTGCGCCGCGCCAAGTTGTATACTCCTACAAGACCCCGCAAAAAACGAGGGTTCAAGTAAAGACGCCCGTTACCGGCCGCGTTATAAATACAACACCGCAACTACCGCGAATATCAACTTAACACCGCACCGCAACAGAATGTCTATTGTGGATTCATTTGCCACCCTTTGCATGCCCGACGGGCCAGGATGCGTCGACGATACTCAAATAAGTTTTTCGTCGGACGTTTTTAAAAAGTATCGAGAACAAGCGATTAGCGAGCTTGATGCTAACAAAGTGGTAGAATCGCCTCTGTATACAGACTTTCTCAGAGACTGCCGAAAAATGTTAGAAGATAAGTTTATGCAACCTCCGCGCGTAGACGTGGAACAGGCGGGCATAGGCGCCTTTGAACATTTTAAAACATTACATGCGAAGGAATATTTCACGCATCTGAGAGAAACTTTAACACAACACGTTTCGCCCGAAGCGCAAGAACCGAAGCGAATGCGCCTGAACGTTAGAAAACAATCGGTAGAAAGTATAATGTGTGCTTTAGAGGGAGTTTACAACGAACCCATCTTTAGCAAACTTGCAATCGCGTTGGCCGAAGCTTTTACTTTCGTACCACACAGCACATTTTTGCAAAAATTAACGCGTATGTGGTCTACGTTTGCAAACAGCGACGCGTTCAAACAGAAAGCCCACGTATGCGTGGTATTGAGCAAGCAGGCGCAGGATAGCCATCAATTTTACGAGAAATCAAATTATTGGATCGCGATGCTTTTGCACAACACCGTTACGGACAGCAACACCGTTACGGACAGCAAGATTAGGTTTTGCCTGACGCCATCCGAAATATCGCAGATGAGTGAGAGCGCGCGGAATTCTTTTGCGTACGTTTATTGCGACGACGCGACATTTAGCGGCACCCAACTGAAGGAAACTATTTCCGCATGCGGAAATATCACCTTACACGTCGTAGTGCCTTACGCGACTGAGTACGCGTTCAGGCAAATTGAAGACCTGTCCAACTTTTTATACGACCGGGAAAATGTAAATATCATGCCCGCGTGGACCAACAAACTCGCAGCTCCGCGCGCTGGTGCGTCGCAAGACGCCGACGGTGCCGTGGTTGGTCCTAACTATGCAAGTGAAAAGGCTCGCGAGTACTTTATGCCAAATATGGCGCGTAATGTTGACGTGTGTCAACTGCCTCTTTACGTTTTTAACCATCGAATACCAGATGAATATTCAACCCCAGGACGAGTGGTACATGACAACGGCAAATTCGCTCGTAAAATTCAAAGTTTGATAGAAAAACTAAACCTAACAGAGGATGTTGACGAAATAATCGAATTTAAAGATTGGCTTTGTTTAAGCGGGACAGACAAAACGGATGAAAAGATAGAAGGAGGCAGTCAGGACGAAAGCGAAAGCGGAAGCGCCGAGGATGACGCGATTACAGTAATGATGTTGGATAATGACAGCTTCTACAAGAAATTTGAAACCACTGTAAACCCTACCAAAATCGCCGAAATTGCGTCCACAGCAGGTCACGCCTCCGGCCGGTAAAGATACCGTGCTCAGGACCAGCCGAGTGTATCACATACCGGGGCGATACAAATCGAATGATGGTATTTACAAAAAACACGTCAACTTAACTTACAATACCCTCACTTACCTCCGAGATAGGCATGAGTTTGGGTCGTAATAACAAAAAATATTTCATCGCACTAATAAAAAAAACAGGCGTAAACGCGATCACCAGTCGAGGTTATCACACTGCTAAAGACGCGTGTGGTTTGTGCGATTGTACAAATTACTCGTGTCGCCATATCGTGCCTAATTTCTACGGCCGCGACATTGCAACGCACCACGTTCACCGCGCGGTCGGCGCTCGTGTACACGTTACACTGCGCGACGCAATCGTGAACGAAGTCGCTGCGAAATCGAGCGGATTGCGAGTTCGCGTAAAGGGCGTAAACTCCTTGTCGAAACTGGCGTTCAGACGGGTTCGGTGCAGCGTCTCGGTGGTCGCGTCCTTCGCGTCGTTCTGTGGGTAAAACACAGCCAAACAGACGAAGACGATCACGGTCACGACGAAAAAACCCGCGATCCCGAGACCGCATGCGCGTGTTGTTACCATCGTACCATCGGACGCGCACGGAGTGAAAAACGCGCGAGTGTATCCATACAGCACCACGGGTTCATGCCGCGCAGGGTGGTCCGATCGGCATTAAAAAAATCCAAAAAGAGAGGTCGAGCATGAACGCGTTTTGCGAGGAGAACGAAAAGAAAAAAGAAAAAGAAAAAAACACGCCCATTGGGCGTACGAGTTACGAGGAGAACGAGCTGCTCGAGAAACATTTGGGGAATCGCCCGCAGCGGATGGTAAGGAACTTGCGATGGTAGAAACGAATTTCCACTCGTAGCAGCCAGTACGTTCGAACAGTGTTGGACATGCGCAGGTGCGCATCACAGCGTGTCGCAGGGGTAACCTCAGGCGACGACACGGGTCACCGCATGGTTTGGTGCACGGCGTCGACCAGCGCAATTCGTGTCAAAGGCAGCGAATCGACCACCAGCAGGGCCGAGCAACCATAAAAAGGGCACCGACCCTCCAGACTCATTCATTTTCCGAAACCCCCTCCGACGCACCAGTCACCTTGAAAGGAGACGCTTGGCCCTGAACCACCAGTTCGCGATTTGTGACGAGCGCTTATCACGCGCACCACCATGCAACCCTCTTCTGATGAGTCCGACGAGTCGCAAACTACCGACCGTCCTGTCAACACCGAAGCGGGTGACGCCGCGATCCGTCTTCTGAAGACCCGTCTGGAGGAGTGGCCGAACGGCGAATGCCCCACCGCCGACATCGAAGGCTCGGGCTCCTACGAGCCCATTCCGGAGCTGGCGAGCAGGGTGACGCAGGTTCGGGCGAAGGATGAACTGGAGAGGCGTCTCGAGGGCATCACGAAAACCATCATGTCGCGATCGTACTGCTCGATCTGCCGCGAGCACAAGGCGGAGAACGTCAAGCTGTACCGAGGGTGCCTTCAGAGGCTTTCCGTGCAGCATCTGGTGTGCGAGGAGTGCTTCCGTCGGGACCACACCCCCTGCTGCCCGGTGTGTAGGCGTGACCGTCCACCGACTCCCACGGAGCAGAGCGAGGAGCTGCGTCACGACTTTTACCACTCGGAGTGCCAATCCTGTCCGCTGTGCACCGACCCCGCGATACGCACCGCCCAGGGATTGCTGGAGCACGTGGACACCGAGTGCGCGGCGGTCGTGTCTCGCGTGGTCTCTGTGGACGTCCGAAAGCTGAGATCGCTCCTGGAGAAGCAGCGCTCGCGGTGCTTGACGGAGCTCTGGGCCCTCCCGGAGACGGCCTTGACGATCCAGCAGGTCGTGGACAGTAAAGTCGAGCCGTTGAAGCGGGAACTGACGCGAGTGAACGAGGAGTTGGGAACGGAGTCGCAGAACAACGAGCGGTTGGCGATGCAGCTGTATACGCTCAGGAATGGTCAAACCGAAGAGCTCAAGCGTCTGAATGAAGAGTTGGCGTTTGCGCAGCGTAGGGACCGGCTGTTGAGCGAGATCAAAAGAAAGCGGGACTACGAGGTTAGAGATCTGAAAAACCAGCTGGAGAAGCTCCGAGAGCAGGCCGAGAACCATCGGAGCGAACGGTCGGAGGCGGAATCGCTTCGCGCGGAAAACAAGAAGCTCGAGCAGCACTTGGAGAGGCATCGACAGTCGATAGTCAGTCTGAGTAGCAAGCAATGCGAATTGCAGCAGAGGTTGGTCGTCATGACTGAACGGTACCGGAGAGTGTCGTTCGCCGAATCTCGGGGAAAGTGCAAGCGGCGCAGGGAGGAACTCGCTTGAAGCAGTCGGGCAAGAGAGAGAGAGAGAGAGGGCGGACGGTACCGTTAGGTAGAACCGTAGCCGGACATGCTTTTCGTTAGCTATTATCACGGAAC
The DNA here is from genome assembly GCA_001247695.2 of Cymbomonas tetramitiformis. Lineage (NCBI taxonomy): Eukaryota > Viridiplantae > Chlorophyta > Pyramimonadophyceae > Pyramimonadales > Pyramimonadaceae > Cymbomonas > Cymbomonas tetramitiformis. Next base: position 20,069 of record LGRX02004897.1, read on the forward strand.
CGTTTTTGTATAAATTGATGCATCGTTATTAGGGTATCGAGCTTGCATACCAGCGGAGTTAACATCGTCATGGAAATTCCATTTATGAATGCGAACTTGCGATGATGAAACGAATTTCCTTCCGAACAGTGTTGGGCATGCGCAACTGCGCATCGCAGCGCCGCGTATAAATACGGCCGGGCACGTGCATGGCACGGGCGTATTCGCCGTAATTGAATCGCGATGGCTCACCCTAAGGGGCACAACAGCTCGCACCCGTGGATGACGGCGCGAGCTAAACGAGCGGTCCACACGCACATCACCCCTCGTACCGCCCAGCGCATGTTGAATCCGCGCACAGGCGCCTTCAGCGGTGAGATGCTCCGAATTGATGAAACGCTGCGCCGCTTGGGAGACAACCGCATGTACGAAAATCGCCGTAGCGTTAGAGATCCGCGAACCCACGACCGGATGGCGCGTACGCTGTCACGGGAGTTGGAATTTTACGCGGAGCTGTGCAAACACAGCGCCCGGATGCCAATCCAGATGACATGGCGGCCGTGGTTTCACGATCACCGCGACGCGGACGAGCGGGCGGCGCTGCTGATGTGCTTCGCGGTCATCCTGACGCGGCGCACGGAGCAACTTTCGACCCCTGTCCGACCGGCGTCAGTCCGGACGTGTCAACTGAACTCCATCGTGGCGCAGGGCGCCGCCGCGGCGCTGGACGGCGAAACGCACGTCGTACGCGCGAGCGTGTCCGCGTACGCCGCGCTGCTGATGGATTTGGAACGTCCGGACTGGCACGATTGATTTCGACCGGTGCACCAGTCACTGATATCTCAACCGAAGACGCGGGTGTGAAAAAAAGACAATCACGCAACGCGGCGGACGCGCGACACCCGTATCATGTATAAATGCTGTCCAGTTCCAGATCGTTACAAAACTACCGGGTAGGTCGACACCGCGTATAAATAGGGCCTACGGCGCACGCGTTGACGATGGGCGACGGTGACAAAAAGGACGCAAAATGGTTTTTTCGTGCCAACGCCGGTGCCTGTATGGTGTTTGTTGTGCAGCTCAACGTGCTTCTTTTACGCACTCCGCCCGGAACGGTGCAGCTGCACGTTCAATACGCGCATTACAGCGACGACGGCGAACATCTTCGACTGGCCCGCGTCGAATCCATAGAATTCGACACTGTCGTGCTGACCATGATCTTTTTTTTATTTAGCGCGGTCTCCCACGGATACCGGCTGGCGTCGTACTATATGTACCCCACAGCTCCTGAAAAAAATCGCGTGAACTGGTGGAGATGGGCGGATTACGCCGCCACGGCGCCCACCATGATAGTCATTGTCGGTATCAGCGTAGGTATATTTGAACTTTGCGAATTGATCAGCCTGTACGCGCTGATGTCGGTCACCATCATTTTCGGCGTGGTCGTGGAGTGCCTACACCGCGACGCGTACGCAGAGCGCCCGCGCGGTACGACCGTGGTTAGTTTGCTGATGGCGTTTGTGCCTTGCGTATGCATCACGTTCGTGTGCGCCACGGTTGTGGGTATCGCCGTCAGCCTATCGCAGCTGAACCCGAATCGAGTCGTGTACCTGTCGTTCGTTACGACCGCTGCCTATTTGTACACGGTCGCGTGGGCGATCGCCTTGCGCGGCAGTGGGTACGAAAAGCTACCCAAAACACAACCGACAAACCCCGCTGCCGACACGGCCGCGCTGAAAGCAGGGATTTTCACCGTCGCGTTCGTTCCGTACGGTATGATGTGGATCTCTATTTTTACGCGTTTTGCGCTGGCACTTTCGCACGCCGACGGCGATGTGCCCGACAGCGTTTATTGCATCGTGGCGGTCATGTTTATCGGATTCACCGGCACTTTCCCGGTAATCCAGTACTTGGAAACCTTTACAGAAAGGGTGACTGCGTATAGAGCCGAACTGCTCTACGCGACCGCCGGCGTCGCGAACAAAGTGGCTTTGGGGTGGTTCATGCAGATGGGCGTGCAACGCGCGCAGAGCGCGTCCTCGCGGTGAATTCTCGGTAAATTAATTAAAAAAAACTGGTGACGCATGCACCAACCTTTAGCTCCAAAAAATTAGCATCTACGAACGTGGGTGAGCCTTTACGTTTCCTACGTTTTGTAGAAATTGCCGGATATGCAAGTAAAACGGACATACACTTATTTCGAGTTTGTATGTGTAATCCCACCACGTACTAGGTATTCGGTGTTACTCGCTAAAAATACAATGATGGTTTGCGGGCGTACGACTAGAACAAAAACTGTGCAAGAATTACGTAAACAGAGGAGTGCGTTTCGTATATGAATTCATCACACGTTCGGAAGGCCCAAGTACAACGCGCGGCGTCCCGGCGATTGCACCTGCTAAATTGTTTAAAAATAAACCACCGCAGTGGCCTTGGGCCTCGTGACGGTGATGGCCAGTGAACTAATTTACGCATCACGTCGGACTCGTTTCGGGCAAGGGCGCGGATGCTGGCGCCATCGCGGTATCAACATCGGGCTGCCAAACTGGCAACGGTGCCGGCAACACGTGGTCCGAGAAATCTGTGACGTCGGCGACGACGTCTTCACCGCGCGGCTCGTCGGTCGACGACGGGCGCGTCCGGACAGGGGTGTCGACCGCGCGTGTTGCTGTGCCGCCCAGAAGCTCGTCCAGGTTACGCTTCGTAACGCTGGCGCGCGCGATCAGAGTCGACAGCTCCTCGGAGGTTTGCCGCAAACTTTTCCGGGTGTGGAATTTTAAATCGGCCGCAACGCTGTTCGTGACGAAACCGACCAGCAACCACACGATCGGGACCGCCGTAATGCGACGCATCGTTCGTGCCGCGGTTGCATCAAATCGCCGCGAGCGTATTTATACGCGGAGACGCAAACAGAAGGTGGACGCGACACCGTGCACTGCAAAGTTTTATTCGCGCATGACCTACGCCGTTTACGTCCGCCGGGAGGGGGGGGGGAAGGCACGCGATCGCGCTCAAAAACATCGCGCATATGCGATTGCTATAATAGGTTTACGTTTTGTCTCGAGTCATTTTTATTCTACGTTGATAGCCTCACAGTTTTCCTGGCCTCGCCGACGCAGCTCGTCCAACCAGGTTCGCATCTCATCCGGCGTTCGCATGCGGGCTGCGGTCTCGCTGACGGCGTTACCGAGTCGCTTGGAGCGATAGGCGTTCGCCATCTGCGTGAATCGCAGTTTACCTTTGACATTCTGCAACACCTCGCAAAACATGCTAACGACGCGCTCACTGAGCCCGCGCTGCAACCCAAGCATCGCCGCCGTGTCGTGCATATCGCCAACGTACATCGCGTTCGTGTTACGGTCGAAGAAGACGTTTTCGGCCCGCATGTCGGCGTGCGACGCGTTGTCGTGCAGACTCGCATAAAACCACTGGTAAATGTACGCAGCGCGGGCGTCGGCGTTTGCGAAGTGCACGCCAAACATATCGGCGAAACGCGCCTTGTTCAACACCAACTCCGAGAGAGCGTACACGTCTTCGTTAGCGGTGGGCAACACGTGCACCGTTAGGAGATACTGGACTTGGTCGTGACCGGGCAGGTCGATCGTTTCGCAACGATTCGGCAGAGTCAAAACCCGTGGGCCGGTTCCGGCGGTGTTTGCGGTCACGCTTCGACGGTAATAGCGTGTGACGTAAAGTGGTATTGGAACGCATTCGGACTCATCGATGGACCAGCTATCTTTATCGATGATCAGCACCTCGTTCGCCTGATTCGGGCCGACGACGTCCGTCAAAGCCGCTCGCATGCGGGCGATACGTTCCTCCCTTAAACTCGCGGGTGGAACGTATATGCCGATGACGACGGTCTCGTTCTGCGCGTTGGTTGCCACGTTACGAGCGAACACGCTGCAACACTCGGCATCGTCATCGACTAGCTGGAAATCGTGTTGGCGCACACAGTTCATGTCACAACTAAATGAGTGCTTGGTTTATATCCTAAGGCCGACACGGTGTTCGGGCAGTGTGTGAGCGGTCTGTTTTTTTTTTGCTTGCACCACACGAACACGCGATGTTGCATTCGGAATGCTTCCGCTACAACCAGCTCTCCGACCGTCTCAACAGCTCGGACATAACATGCGCGTCGTCGTCGTCGCGGCTTCTGAACGTGTCGTCCGTGGCCACGTTGGTGATGACGTGACCATCAGCCGCCACCGATACGCTCAATTCCACGCTCCGCGAAGTTCGCAACCACATACGCACGTACATAAGGAAGCGCTGTTGCAGAAACAGCTCCACCCGTGTATCGCGTGTCAACCTAGGATCGTGCGCGTTTTGGATGCTGATCCACTTCAACGACGTGCATTTATCGAACTCCGTGTTCGCAAATTCGCATTCCTGCTCGATGGACAACCGCTCCAGGCACCGGTGCAGCATCATGACGCGCAGATGTTTCGCACGGCTCAGGCCGACGTAAAAATCCGCGTCGTCCGCGTCCACGTTCACCACGCTCACAACGCGTAAGTTTGTAGGTGGCGTGGCGTTGCTACGCAGGTGCCCCCGACGCAGATGCAGCACCGTGAGATGCTGCAGATGGTGCAGGTCCTTCACGGGCACGAGCGGCGCGCCGACCACGGCCAACGACCGCACCTGGCTTAGAAACGCGGCGACACCCAGCCACGTCGGCACATCTTCCAAAACGAGACAGCGCAACGCTGGTAGGTTTTCGAACACGTGACGCGCGAACAGCTGACAGACGACGTCTTGGGGCATTCCGACCAATCGTAACGCCTGCGTGCACCGTCGCACGGTGGCTATGCGCGTCACGAACCACTCCGCCGCCGTCGCGTTGCTCGTAATCGCCGGACACGCCAGCGACCGAGAGAGTTCCGTTCGGTGCACGCGGTCGTCCACGCGCAGGTAGTGTTCTATCGCCTGCGTCGGGTGCGCGTCGATCAGCGCGGCTAGGTGCGCGTACTCCGACGGCACTTCCGCACCGTCGTACGGTGATCGCGGGCATCGAGCGGCGGCGCTTCTGCATTGCGCGGCGCGCATTTCTTCCAGAACGACCCGTAACGCGCGATACTGCAAAGACGTCATGACCCTCGCCCGCGCGAAACAGTTTCGCTGCGCGAACGTCGCAGGCGCCACGGTGTGACAGCGGCGGGTATTTTTTAGACATGCGCGGGTACGAGGAAGCGGCGGTCGCGCCTTGCTTTATACCGTCAGGCAAGACCAATTACATGACGGTGATAGTGATTTTTACGACGGTGCCAAATTTGAAGTACACGCAATACCTGAACCTAAGGAAACTTACATCGATCCACTCGCCTGGCATCGATTGCCGTGCGACAGACGTTGGGCATCCATCATCGTCTAGTACGCTCAGCAGGATTTGAAGAAAGCTTCACGAGGCACTAGCCAGTCGGTGAGACCTGCTAATCAAGGCACCAACAACAGATGCACCGTGATCGTCTCCACTTCGCATTTGATCGTCACCAGCGCGTCGAACGTCACGGTCGTCAGGCGCAGCTGGCCTTGGTGCACCGTGATTCGTCCTTGCGCCAGATTGGACTGGATGTCGTAACCTTGCGCGGCGCGTCCGGTGTCGTGCGGTATCCTGTTTACCCACACCCGCAGACCAGGGATGTGCGCGCCCATCTCGTCCACGGGCAAGATCTGTACAAGCGGCTCCCGCTCGCGTGTCGCGCAATCCCATTCGACGCCGAAATTTGCGAATCGCAGAATCCCCCGTCGCCCTCGCGTAGCGCGCACCAGTTCGGTCATGCCCAGCCGTGCGGGGTACACGCACGCGCGCGCGTACACCCAGATGTTGTCCGCCGCCGCGTGGTTCGGTAAACATCCCTGCTTGTATACTCGCAAACGTGTGGGGGGTACGGCTTTGTCGTTGTCCGCGCGAAGCTGGTCGTAATCCGCCACCCGTTCGATCTCGTGTGCCGAGGTGAGATGTAGGGGGTCCGGCGGATGGACGCACACCATGGGCCACCTTCGCACGCTAAGACGAACGGCGTGATACAACGACTCGTGCATAGCCTCGTACGCGTGCTGCGGGTGCCTCGTGGCGACCACGACGTCGTTGTGCAGTTTGGGATGCGCGCGCGTGATCTCGCAAACGGCGATGTGCCAGGCCTTCATCGCACTTCCGCAACCCATCAGGCGCAACACGATGCCGCAATCGTTCGCTGGCCATCGCACCCTGCGCTCGTGCGCGACCAGCGCCTGCTCCGCCGTGGTCATCGTGCCGTCCACGAGAAGCACCGGCACCCCGAACACGTTGCCGAACACCACCGTTGCAAGGTCCAATCTGGAATGCTCCAGCAATTCGAAAGCCCGCGTCTGAGCCTCGTGCGAGTCGCCCTCTCCCGGATGCGCGCGACACGTGGGCGCTGTCTTGACGAGCGATGGTCGGCAGTCGCGCAGATTTAGACCCGTCACACCCAGACGTCCCCCGGGCTGCCAGCGTCGTGCGTGTATCGGCGCCGCGTTCCGCCAAACACCCTCCTCGCGCAATCGCTGCATCGTCCGTAGTTGCGCGCTGTCCGCGACTGAACTGGTCGCCGCGGTGTGCGCGAGCGCCACCCGCAATCGCGGGGGGTCGTGCGTCGCGATGTACCACACCATACGATCGCCTCTTGCCGATCGAAGGTCGTCGCGGGCGTGCCCCGGTTCCAGGTCGTACACCGTGAGGCATGCGCAATCCTGATCCGTATCGCGCAAAGCCTCCACCGGAACACGCGCGACACGGGCGTGCCAGACCGTGAACGGGATCTGCTTGGATACGTTGCCGATCAACGCGCCGTCCGTGCGCGCGTGGCCGCCCTCCGTCACCACACAGGAAACTCGCATAAGCACGCTCGTAGGCTGCCGCGCCTGCGAGCACGCCGGCGGTTTCCGCGTCTCGACGTGTCCGTAATATACCGCGACGGCGTCGCCGCCGTCGTCGACGACGCGTACAGCCCGCACGGCGTACTTGGTGATCGGGCCATCGTCCGCTGCCGAGAGATCGTCGCTGCAGTTGTTGGCGTCGACGGGGCCGAACCGATCGCGCAGCATTTCGCTGTAGCCGCAATACAGCGCGGTGTCGTCGAGGAAAAAAGGTGCTTGCAGACCGGACAGATGCTGATCCCCGCAATCGTCGCGTTTTTGGCGGGGATGCAAGAAGGCACTTCGCGGATCGACGCGTGCGTGCGATTTGAATTGCGTAAGCGTACGCTCGTCCATCGCGGCCTGTATCAGCTCGTTCGCGTTCGGCGTGGCGGAAAATCCCCCGACCGCGTTGGAGATGTGCGTCGTCACCAGCCGGTGGTACCACGCGTAGCCGTCGTGCACACAGACATCGTGCACGTCCTCCTCGTACCTGGTTTCACCGCTTTCGCGATGCGCACCTAGCAAGCGTCGGATGTTCTCGCACAGGGCCTCGCCGACGCCACGTGCGGCGGGGGTGCGCCCGCGAGAGGTGCACGTCATCGAACGCATGTAATACTGGATCTTGCGATCCCATCGAACGTCGAACGTCACGCAGGCCACTATCGCGGGCGCATCGCAGTTCGGGACGCAATCCACGATGGGGATCGCGGCGCGGAATGGTCCGCGCACGCCGTCATCGCGGAGCAGCATCGTGTGAAAGTAGCGACTCTCGCACAATCGATGCCACCTCGCGAGGTCCGTGCGGCAGTCGTTGGCGACGTGCAGCGGCAGCACCGCGTGATTGCACGCGGTGGTCGCCGACAGCGTTGCGTGCAGGTGCGCGTCGAAAGCGGCGTGCATCTGAAACACTCTGTCCACCCACTTTTGCGCGGGTCGCAACCCGTAGGCCAAAACCGTCGCCGCTTCGTCGTCGCCGTCAAGCTCCACGCACAACGTCAAGCCGTCCCTAGCGAGGCGCCGCACACGGGCGACCACGTCCATGTTGATCGCGTCCTCGCCGAGCGTTGCCTCAAATCGCTTGCACAGGCCAGCATCCAGACAAAGAGCTCCCAGATGCTCGACTTCGCAATCGACCGTTTCGCCGTTGACTCGCACTTGGACGTTGCAGCGTACGTACGCCCCATCGAGGCGCCGTTTGATGCCCATCTTGCGCGCATCGGACCACGGCGACCCGCAGCGGTACGCGTCCAGCAGACCGGCGCTTAGGCGCGACGCGGCGACCGCGTGGTGCATGCTGCGCTACGCGGCCGTTCCCGCCAAAAAAATCTCACACGGAGATCAGTGCACAGCGTTGCAATAAAACGCACGCGTGTTGGCACAGCACGCTGAGGATCACGCCCGCGCAGACAGTAGGCATCGCCGCGCCCCAGGTGCTTTAATAAACGGGACGCCGATAACACGACGCGCGTGCGAGTTGCCATCGATTGCCAAAGTGAAGCACGATGCCGGGGTACGCGCTCCCAAAGTACGCGTATCTGAACGTTGAGAACGCGTGGATGTGCGATTACGAATTGTGCAGTCTGGTGCGTGAAGATATAAAGTTTCTGATGTTTTTTTTATAAGCCGTCCCGCTCATTTTTTATTGCTCCGCGCAGTCGCTACGTAAGGCAGGTGCGGAATCTGTATTGCTCAGTCGCGAAGACCTCGCCGAGCCCCTAACCGCCTCGCCCCAAAACAGGGCGCGAGCGCTGATAGACAACGATGTGGAGTACCAACTGCACGCGTGTTACGTCGAGGCCCGACCGGCTGACCCGCGTGCTCCGAAGGTGTACGATCTGCACTACCGCATTCACGGGTGTCGCATCGTGGTGGACGTGTTCCGTTCGGACAAACTGATGGCCTCCTGCAACAGCTATTTGTACGAGCAGCGATCGCACGCAAATCTGCGCGTGTGCATTAGAAAGCCTTTCCAGTTCGTGGCAACCGATGCGCGCACCAGCAACAGCATTAGCTTGTGCATGAGCTTGGTTGTGTGACGGCAGTTGCCCACACCGTGATACGATCGTCGCAAATACAGTCAATGATGTGACCACAACCGGCGTGTAGGACATTACGGATGCTACAGTATGCAAAATCATTATTGGTATGCGAATATGCGATAGGCGCAACAGTTCATAAATAACGACAACTTGCTTAAAACATAAAAGTCTCTAACACGCGACAGCAAGGTTTGTGGCGCAGCGCAAATTTTCCAACGGACCCTCCAACGTCTGCTTGTCTTATAGATATCCGCTGCCCACAGCTTAAATGAAGGTGCGTTACAACATGACCTCATGCGGTAATCTTCGGACGCATCTACTAAATCCATACTCTCCGTGTTTTCGTTTACGAACGCGAAATCGTGACATATTGCACATGCAGGACATTCATCCGTTTAGACCCACAAGTCGTCGTCTTCCGCAGCTTTACAACAACTGTGGTACTTTTGTTTGACATAAATCTGCCACGTGGACTTCCCAAGAACATGGTCGTTATACGAGACAGGTACCATCGGCTTAGATACCACCATATCATAAAACAAACATGTAAAGTTTAATTGTACGAATATATAATGTACACGTGATGGTTTTGGCGTTATGGCTCCACAATGCAAAACATCTTGGCAATGAAAATTCTAAGCGGTGCGTATCAGCGTGAAGCATTCAACGGCCGAGTGTGCAACGTGCGCCGCCTATGGCGGTGATCCACAAATCTTCGAACGATTTCGCTACACAAAATAGCGCCGTGCGTGACGTTATTAAGCGACGTTATTGCGGGAGGGTATTTTTTATTGACTGAAATGAGGAGTATAGTATTCGATCAACGCGCGGTTTTATGTGTGGCTGCGAACGCGCGCTTGCATCCGACGTCTTACGCACCAGGCAAACCTCTTTCTTCATGTGCGACTGCAAGCATTACGTTGTCACACACTTGTACTAGGTCTTGGTAATTATCGAGTATATCATGTATGTTATGGTCTGTTCTGCACGTTGGGCAGGTCGCCGTTTGCGACCGGTCGGTTTTTTTTTGTATTTCACCGTTATCAAGGTAAATCCGAGTGCCCCCTCTGATGTCTATTACTTCACGTTCTATTATTTTGTCATTGAAGTATTGAACCATACACTTAGTATGAAAGCGTGCAGCACAACATGACATCTGCACAGCTTTGGACTGATTTGTCAATTTCCTATCCTCGTTTTCCGTGTGGAAAACAAACTCCATGCATAATACACAACGAGGACATTCCTCTGTGTCATCCGTACCTTTACAGCAACTGTCGTAGTTTTTTTGGACGTAACGCAACCACGTAGCCTTCCCAAGAACATAGTCGTTATACGACACAGGTGCAACGCTAATCGACATGTTTTAATATTAACATGTAAAGTTGAATTGTATATATATACTGTACAACTGATGGTTTTGGCGTTATGATTCGCTCATGCGAAACATCTTGGTAATGAAATTTCCAAGCGGTACGTATCGACGTTGGAGCATCCTAAGGCAGAGCGTGCAACGTGCGCCGCCTATGGCGGTGAACCATGAATCTCCGAACAATTTCGCCACAGAGGTTGGCGCCGTGCGTGACGTTATTTAGCCCGTTGTTGTTGGTGAATTGTTAAATAAGAAGCAGAAGGTTAAGCCGGTTCGAAACGCGTTTCGACATTTTGTGAACCGGTGCGCTCGCAAAAAAACATTGCCACCGTGGCGCGCGGCGCTTGACATTGTACGGGTTTAAACCCGCAAAATTGACGTGTTTTACATCCCTGCGTGGACGCCATGTATGTATGTTACGACGCACGGTTTTTAAAAAACGTTAAACCTCATTTCTGATCTCATTATATATGTCCGTAATTTTTGCACGTACCAACCTGTCAAAGTTTCTGTTAGCATACACAGATTTTGCATTTTCACCTTCAACACGGCATTTTTCCAGGTTAAGCAGCATTAAATGACTAATCACGCTTTCGCATATAGCAACAAGTTCAGCTGAGTCTTTTAAATCGTCATCTGGAACAAAATTCGGAAGGCAAAATGCTATCCAGAGTACGAGGTAGATATCCATGTGGTGCGTGAATACGTCGTAAGTACTAATTTGCGTTTCTTCGTCCTGATACACAGTATCTTTCGCCCGGAAGAAGGGATCTAATTTTTTTAAACACCGAATATAAATACCGCCATATCCATTTTCATCCGTAAAACGTTTTAATATTTCTAGTGTCGATTCTCTCGCTTTTATTGCGAAATGTAAAAATGTATTTTTTCGGTCAACATACCACGCTTTCTCGTCTTCCGATACGTACGGGTAATTTGGGTAATCATTATCATGTGCAATATATGAAAGCAAAAAGTATAAAGCGGCATAATTTAGCTTTATCAACATCACACTATATTCTCCCATAGTTGCTGCAGTCAATTCATTATTTACAAGATAATCGTCGGCTTCCTCGATATATCTACCAGTTTCGTTGTCAAAGGCTTCCGGGCCAAGTGTTGCGGATTGTTCGCCCATTACTGTCATATGATTATCAAATAATCTATTGAAAAGTAAGTAGCCCCCGTCAACATTGAGTTCTCGTTCTGCGGCATCAAGTACCTCAGTTACAAGTTGCAAACGTTGGTCAAACCAACTCTTTATGTCGGTGGTAGTGAGTTTTAGCGTCATATCAAAATTGGATGACAATTCACGAATTCGGCAATCTTCTTGAAGATGCATTATAAACTGAACAAAGCTTGGTACATGTTGTAATGAGTCTAAATTTACAAAATACGGCACGTGCGCAGTCAACTTGTACACGCTTTCGTTAGTTTTTTTTTTTTGAGCGCATGTTTCTGGTTCCGGTTGAAAAACTTCTACGTGGATGGACATGTCTTTAAAAATTGCTACGCGTACTTGAACAAATGACACGCGTATTTATACTGTTGCCAAAGAGCTTTGTAAATTTCAAACTTGTATTCGTAATTGAGCGTCGCTGATTTTGTTGACGTAATCGGCTTCAATTTTGTTCTCGTGTTATAGCCTAAAATTGGTTTATAAATAGCTCGGTTGCTTACCTAGGTGCTAAGCTAGCACGTTGTCCAACCAGGGTTTTTAATACGGATCCATCGGTTGTCCGTTTTATTGACCAAAACCTTGCATGCCAAATGATGACAAGGTTGGAGGGTCTTAATTGGCGCCGGATGTTGACGGGAGCTAGCGTCCTCCTGTTGAGCGGCGTTGTCCAAATGAACCGGCGCCGGTTGGTGATAAGGTTGAAGGGCGTGGTCTAAATGCATTGACGCCGATTGTTGAAGAGGTTGAAGGGCGTGGTTTAAATGCATTGACGCCGGCTGTTGAAGGGGTTGAAGGGCGTGGTTCAGTT
>LGRX02004898.1:0-42694 GCA_001247695.2 Cymbomonas tetramitiformis
GCATGTCGTCCTCGTCTGACGAGTCCGACTTCACAGAAACTGCTGGAGCAGTTACGGGCCTTGCTGCTCGCTGAAGTAAAGGCATGTCGTCATACGAGTCCGACTCACTCTTCTCGGGCGATTCCTGAAATAGACAGCGGCCATTGTTGGCAGAACGTGTCCTGGCCTTCCGTTGAGGAGGGGAAAAGGTGGGAGACGCTGTCGTAGGGGGAGAACCTCGTGGTCGTTTAGGATCACCTGCTTTCGCCTGCCCAACTTTGCGAGTCTTGACACTGTCTTGGACAGGGGAGGAAGGAGGGGACGATGGGTATACACGCTTAATGCCAGCGGCAGCATTAGCGCGCATGCCGGCACCTCTCCCAACTGCAGCTTGACTGTTGGGGACAGTTGATCTCCCCCCACGTCCTTTGCCACGACCTTTCCTTGCACCTGCTTCAGCAACTGTTGCTTGACTGTCGGGGCCAGTTGATCTCCCCCCGTCCTTTGCCTCGACCTTTCCACACTTTTTGCTTCAGCAAGCTGACATGCGTCGGGGCCAGTTGTTCTCCCCCACGTCCCTTCACGCCGACCTTTCCACACTTTTCGCTTCAGCAACTGCAGCTTGACCGTCGGGGCCAGTTGTTCTCCCCCCCACGTCCCTTGCCTCGACCTTCACCTCCGTTGTCGTCGGAAACCGGTCTCGCGCTTCCTGCATTTGAACGCTGACCGCGACGCCCCTTTTCCTGATGTTCCTTGGGCGCTGCGGCGGTCGCATTGAACAAACGTGTGGCCAACTCTGCAGCCAGCCCCGCACCGTCGAGCCCCATATGCTGCAACACCGCCTTAAGCTCGCCCTTAGTGTACCTGAATAATAAGGAACAGAATGAGGAACGCTTTGGTCAGTCAATGGGCAGCGTGCTTGATGGCGGTTCATATCATGTACTAATTAAAGGAAGTGACTATTGTAGAACTCGCCAGAAAGAAATATCTTCAACTCGACGTGCTTCTTGCTCACATCTTTTCGTTATTTTGGGAATGTCCACTGGCAGATCCTTGACCATCACATTTCTGCCGTCTGCAATGGTCTCCAACTCTGGTTGAGGTTCGGTTGTTGCGGGGTCGGACGCCTCGGTCGTGTTCTGGTGCCAAGCGTTGCTCAGCAGCAACTTCAAGTCCAAGGGTTGCTGCTGATCAAACTTCGGGCCCTTCCAGGTGTCGTAGTCGGAAGCTTTCTGTGGTAAAGGAAAATACCCACATAGATGTTCTTGTTGCTCATGAGAGATACGGTCGACACCATGATCACATAGCCGCTGAAACGCATTCAGCGTGGCTGCCTCCTCCTTCGCTGGAAGCGGCTCCACTTCCTGCAAGGGTGGAGAGCTGTCAATGTCGGGATAGGTGTTCATTACTTCCAGACCTTTGGTCAAGTCCTCGTCTACGCCTTTGGGAAGACATGGCTTAATATGGTCCCCCCCTTTGTACTTCATGCGAACTACGCCATGCTCGTCCTTTTGGAATTCCACGTAATGCACGTCGCGCACCATACCTCCATATCCCGTGAGGTTCCAGTTCAGATGCGGCTTCAACCACTTTTTGAAGTCCAGCTGCTGACCCTGAACTTGTACCAGCTTCAAGAACTTATTTACCGGCCACGATACAAGCCAGTTGATATAGTCTTCGAGTAAGACGAGCCATCGGCCTGCTTTTGTAGCATCCTTACCGAATATGTACATCTTCATCAAACCGAACCAGCCATCAACATCGTTGTGGGTGTGTCCAACAATCAGGCGATGCAACACGAGGTTGTGGTAGATGCCATAATGAACCAGCAGGGCGCAAAAGCCGAACGTGTAGCGATTCCAGTTTTCAGAGCCTCCGTCAACTTGAAGATGCAACGTCTTCCTGAAGAACCGTTTGCCACTATGCCCAAAAGCCATGAGCACAAGCAGGTTGGTAAAGGAAGTCAGCATCATGTTCGCGCCTTTGGGTTGGCTCCAAGGAAAACTCAGATTGAAGAGCAACATGCAACCATGGAATATAGTGAGCTGCAGATGCAAGTTGAAGAAATTCTGTTTCTTCTCGTTGATGTGTTTCACTTGATGAGGGGCGTGAGGCACCACGGTATTCTTGTTTGCCGCCCCGTCAAGGGCGATGGAGTCGATCTCCCCAAGAGGATCAGCGCTTTCTCTCCTGCGTGCGTCGTAGCAGTTGCGTTGATACTTGTGCGTCGCGCTGTGTGATTCCTTCAGGTTAGTCAACTCCTTCCAAGCGTCATGGTCTGGGTCGGAAGCCTGCAACTTAGCCCAACGCGCGTCAAGGTTGTCGCAGATCGAACACATGCCTGCCACTTCGACCTTCTTCCGAATACGGATTTTCAATTCGTTCTTGACCAAGTGCCTGCAGTATTTCCGGAAGGTCTTATTCACGACAAGGACCGGTTCCGCCACCAGGCGTCGGTAATTAATATACTCGACGTCGTAATCCAGCGGCTTGATCTGTAGCGACCCATTGGTTGGCATGTCTTGTGGAAGACCTTTTACCATGTGAACCATAGCCCAGTCCTTAAAAGCGTCGTAACAAGGACCGAACGGCGTTTTGGGGATCTTTTTCTCTTGAAAAACCGTCGTCTTTGGAATCATGCCACCCACTGCTAGGGCAGCCTTCTGATACCGAAAGAATGTAGCACGTGGCAAGCCCCATAAGTTGCGGAAAGTGACAGCGCATACCCTCTTGTCACCGAACTTGAACGGGGGGCTGATACAAGGGATGCAACGCTCTCCTGTTTTAGAGTCCCGCACGACTGCATCAGCAATAGTGGAAGTCAGCACAGAAGTGAGCTCTCTCTGAGATAGAAGATTCTTATGATTATAGTTTCTTTCGTAGGAAGCGTACGCAAACTGACGATCGCATCTCTCAGAGCATCCGCATGAATATTCAGCCGAGCAAAACGTGGCGATATTGTTTCGCTGTTTTTTGTCAAGCTGCTTTCTGGAGGGTCTCTTTTTGCGGGACTCCATGTTTTGAGCAGAACAAAAAATACTTACCTGAGTCGGGTAATAAAACCGCTTTAGGTGTGTCTGTTTCGTGACATTGGTGACGAATTGTTCAGGAATTCTTTCAGGGCCCCAGAGCCCTTGACGAATTCTCAGAATTCGTCGAGGGCCCTCGACGAATTCTCAGAATTTGTCACGGGCGCTTAGGCCCCGCTCGACGAATTCTCAGAATTCGTCACGGGCGCTGGGGCCCCGCGTGACGAATTCTCAGAATTCGTCACGGGCGCTGATGCCCCGCTCGACGAATTCTCAGAATTCGTCACGAGCGCTGGGGCCCCGCGTGACGAATTCTCAGAATTCGTCACGGGCGCTGGGGCCCCGCTCGACGAATTCTCAGAATTCGTCACGGGCGCTGGGGCCCCGCTCGACGAATTCTCAGAATTCGTCACGGGCGCTGGGGCCCCGCTCGACGAATTCTCAGAATTCGTCACGGGCGCTGATGCCCCGCTCGACGAATTCTCAGAATTCGTCACGGGCGCTGGGGCCCCGCTCGACGAATTCTCAGAATTCGTCACGGGCGCTGGGGCCCCGCTCGACGAATTCTCAGAATTCGTCACGGGCGCTGGGGCCCCGCTCGACGAATTCTCAGAATTCGTCACGGGCGCTGATGCCCCGCTCGACGAATTCTCAGAATTCGTCACGGGCGCTGGGGCCCCGCTCGACGAATTCTCAGAATTCGTCACGGGCGCGGGGGCCCCGCTCGACGAATTCTCAGAATTCGTCACGGGCGCTGATGCCCCGCTCGACGAATTCTCAGAATTCGTCGAGGACTTTGGTAGATTGTTACCACCTTGACACAATCTTGCGGTTTTTCGTCACCGGTGCCCAGGTAGTTTTTAAACAATTTATTGTCTGGGTACCGGTGACGAAAAACCGCAAGATTTCACTTTATATTCTGCGCTTTCGTGTTCAAGAATAATGGGTTTAGCTTCCGTACAAGAACTGTTGGATAAGGCCCTTCCCGATTTGGAGAAGATATTAGAAAAAAAGCTCGTAAACGAGGGCAAGTGTATCGTTCCTTATGACTTAGCGGCAGATGTGAGCGAGATTATTCTAACATGGGATAACTATGGATTGAAAGGCCCCTTGTGGAAACACATTCTAGAGATTAAGCTTTTTACAGATGACTCAATTTTAAGGGTAACTGAAAAAATGGAGGAATATTGTGGTGATGATGCCTCCGATGGATCCGATAATGCCCCCGCAAAAAAAGCACCCGATCTTCCGGTTACAGCAGAAGAAGCACATGCGGCGCAAAACCTCGCAGAAGAGGTGGAAGCCGCAGAGAATTTGTTGCCTTACGAGGAGGACAGGAACCCCTTGGATCAGTTGCAGGTCCACGCTGAATTAGATGCGTTCAGCGTGGACCTTGTTTCGCTGGGTCTGATCACCTGCCAGGAGCTGGTGAAGGTCACGGCTGATGGGTGGGAGTACGTGCTTTTGGGGCAGTGCTTGGACCAGGGCGGTCTGAAGGATGGGGACGGCAAGCCCGTAATCATACATGCAGACTTCGGGCTGGAAAATGCCTGTGGGAAAGAGCTCCTGCTGAAATGCTTGGAGGACGGGTCCAAGTATAATGTTTTTGAAAGCGAACTATACAAGGCGGACGAAAAAAACATCGTCAGTAATATGCTGACGTTGTGCCAGGAGCGGTACGGGCCCCAACCCGGGGAGGAGGACAACCGCGTCATCGTGGACACACCCCACCAGGTCGACGAGGATGACGGCTTGGAGCAGCCTAGGTCGAAGGCAAGGGAGGGTAGAAAATTGTTTCTGCTTGAGTTTGAGGAGGTCAACAGCCTAGGGTTGCCTCTGTTAGTGGGACTGGCGTGGCTCAAGCAGATCTGGAGGCCTCCTGCGTCCGGGCATGCGGTTGCGGATCGCGTGGTAATCTTCAACCTACGAAAACCAGGCAATCCAGGTGTGTTCCGCACGTTTGGGGATGCAATCGCGTACCTCACCTGCCAGCACGGGGACGTCAAGGACATCACCTTCGTCTTCCGTGAGGATGAAGATGTTCGAGCAGCGGTCGACTTTCAAGTCGTACGGGGTCCATCTGCGGATGACCCCGAATATCTGTCCTTCGACGAGATGGCGCAGGAAGATCATTCGAACCAGCATCGTACCAACGTCAAGAACGCGCGAACGGAGTTGGTGCCTCGTTTGGTGAACGGGAAACAGCCGGTAAGCGAACCTGCCTTTGAAAATCACTTTGTTTGCTTTTATTTGGCCTGTAACTTTTATTTAGTTCGAAATGGTGGCTTCTACAGGTGTACGTCTACCTCGAGGCACAGTTCACCCGGGAGAAGAAACTTACGTATCGCATGCCCTTGGTACAACAGGGCATGCAAGTAGAAACAGTGATGGACCTTGGGCAGGAGGCTGGTCTTGATCTACACGGCGCCACAATCCGGTTCGTTTGCGCCAACTTGAGCCAAGGCAGCTCGGGTCAGTGGCATGCCACTTTGTTGAGCGAGAAGCATGACGGGAACATGGCCGAATACGTCATGTTTCAAACCCCTCTGCTTCAGAACCGACATGTCACGCTCAAGCGGGAGGAGCACTTTTGCGACAGATACCCGTTTCTGCAGCTGCAGAGCAACAAGGTGTACGCCCACGACATCCGCCTGCCCGATTATGCAGACGGCGACGTCAAAACGTTACCCACGAAGCTGCCCTTTGCCGATGGGGAAATAGCCGAGGAGGCCGAGAGGTATCAAGGCTTTAAGCAGGTATTGGCTTTTGCCTGGGAAAAGATCGCGGCCGAGGAGCAGAGGCGCTCGGAGCTGCCAGGTGGGGCGAGGACAGCGGCAAAGGTTGGCGACACCAACTACTGGACTCTCGCCTCCTCCAACTTCTCAGCGGGGCTCACCTTCCGTTTGGTGGGCACGGTGACGGCATATGTCATGTCAAGTGGTGCACCGTTGCAGCTCTCGGACAGTACTCCTTACGCGAAGCAGAAAGTACCCGGCAACCATGCAGGTGAAGGTAGCAAGAACCCGAAGGGGATTCGGAAAGCAGTTTCCAAGGCCAAGGGGAAGGGTGCAAGTGGAGCTGTTGGCGAGGCCAAGGGGAAGGGTGCAAGCGGAGCTGTTGGCGAGGCCAAGGGGAAGGGTGCAAGCGGAGCTGTTGGCGATGATTTGGGCAGTGGCACGAGGAAACGAAAGCTGTCATCGCCACCAAAGCCAGCAGCAGAGACCAAAAGGAAACGGACTTCCTCTTGTCGGCCGCCGGTGACCTTACGGCAGAAACTGGACCTTACGGACAGCGAAGAGACCAACGATCCTGAGTTGGACCTTGCAGAAGTACTGCACAGTTCCTTTGGGGTGCAAAACGAAGTGCAGGAGCCTTCTCAGAGCATCGTTCAAGAAAGCCAGTCTGAGGAAGAGGATGACCTCCCAAAGCGGCGAGACAGACCTCTTTCCAAAAAGGAGAAGGTCCAGGACATGGTACTTTTGGCCCCGTTTTCCCTATTTTGGTGTATTGATTAAGTTTTGACCAGACTGTTGACTGACAAACCTGCACATGCTCACAGGACGCCAAGATGAAGAAGTACATGGCGGACCTGTTCTTGAGGCTGACGTCCGAAAGCGTGCGGAACGCTACTGCCAGGAACACCGACTCCGACGCCGACAGACAAAACCTTGAAGAGTTGAAACGTGCTCGTGACCAGTCCCAGATTGAGGTTGCCAACCTTGCCAAGGAAAACGAGCGCCTTGAGAAGGCTCTGGAGGAGTCGAAGTTGGAGAGTAAGAAGGCCTTGGAGGAGCAGGGGAAGCAAGCAAGGCTTCGGGAGCAGGAATTGCGCAAAGACCAGGACGAGCGCAACCAGGAGGCCAAGGAGCTCCAAGCAGCGCTGTTGCAAAGGCAAGATGCCATTGAGAACAAGCACCTGCAGCATCAGGTGCAGCTGACGGACAAACACGTCGTTGCTCAGCAGCAACTCTCCGAGGCTTCCAACAAGACGATGGACACGTTCAAAAACGCCATCAGCGAACAGTCAAAGAAAGCCGTCCAGGATCTGAAGGAGCAGATGGCCATCGAACGGGAAAACCATAGGAACAGCGAGAAGTACACCCAGGAGATCGCCATGCAGCTCATCTCGGTAAGGTTTCCTTCTTCTTTAGAATATAAAGTTTTGTATTGTTTTTTTTTTTATATATATGTCCCTCGCAGTTCCGAAACCTGGCACACTACTGACCATCTCTAATGGGGCTTTCGCAGGCTTTGATGCCCGGAGGCCAAGCTGGCCCTCTCCGAGGTCTTCAGGGCTCATCGCAGCAGCCGATGCCCGTGGCGTTGGACGCCCAAGGTACACCAGGAGTGCCTGTGGGACAGCCAAGGCTGGTACCTGACAGGCAAAGAGCGGCCGGGGTAGAGGCACAGAAGCTCGTCATTGCTTTGAAGGAGCAGAGCACAAACGCCGCCCTCGAGGCAAGCATCAGGTTGGAGGAGCTTAAAGACCTTGCTTCCTTCCAGGGGGAGTCGGGCAGCACCGCCGACGCACTGTATGCTCAGGCGGTGGTGCGGATGTACAGCGCTCTTATGGGGGAAGTACCAGCGCCCATCTCTTAGGCTAGCCTGCACTCAAACCCTGAGTAATGCTCGTGCGTGTAAATAGTAATTGCGAATATGCTTCAATCCCACGTATTGTTGGTGGTGTTTTTTTGGTTCTTGACCATATTTGAAACTTGTGATCAGTAGGGATACTTTGCATTTTCATCATTCATCACAGTTCAAGGCATGACTTGCACTCCCGCTTCAAACCCTAAGCCATTTCAGCTGAACTGGCTAAAAATGAGCCATCCCGCAGCTGTGGAGCATTGCCCTATGAAGTTTTTTATGTCTTCTGTTTTGAACATTCTTTATTAAGATAAGTTTGAGCCTACAACACCGTTATCCCGTGTTATAGTCAATTTTCACTTATTTTCAGTGTGTCGCGGCTTCACGTGACACAAAAATACCCCAATAAACATTCTAAACAAGGGGTATGCATGGTCTTTTCATAAATTTTCAACTTACCTTGTTATTATATCATATTTTCAACTTCAAAATATGTGAGTATCGCAATAATCTTGTCTTTTAAACAAAATTCAGATATCCCAACTTTTCAGCCTTCGTGGAGTGTTTTTGGCTGTTTTTCGGCTGTAAAATCAAAATTTCTTAACAAAGTTCGTTTTTTATCATGGATACCACATCTATATGGCCCCTGGAACCAAAATTCCGCAAAAAAATACCCTGTCTCATTTGAGTCTCATTCGCCGGTTCCAGTCTCATTCCGGCGATTCCATCGTTTATACCTGCAAAGGTAATTGTAGACGGACAGGCTCAGACGCACGTGGAGAAAATCCTAGCTCGCCGAGTCCGCGTCCTGCGAGGAAAGGAGCGTGAGGAATTCAAGGTCAGATGGACAGGATATTCTGAAGCTCATGATGAGTGGAAGACTAGGGAGGATCTCAACTACGGAGGGAAGCTGGAGCAGCTGGCTCTTTTCGAAGAAGCTCGTCTAAGGAAGGAAGCCAGCCAGCGGGAGCAGTCCCGGCGAGAGCGGAGGAAGTCGGGGCGCAGCAAAAGGGTCTTGCCTCCCACGGAGCAGGGCCTCACTCTGAACCAAATCCTAGGAGAAAACATTTCCTCAGGAGCTGCGAGTCTCCCCTGGGAAAATTTCGACCCATCCGAACAAGCCTTCGTAACAGCCCTCTGCGCTCAGGATCTCGCCCCACAGAAAATGAAACCCCCTTGCCGGATTTTAGTACTATTCAGCGGAACAGGCTCTGTGGAGAAAGAATTCCTGAAGTTGTACCCTCAATGTGAAGTAGTGACAGTGGATCAGGAGAGTCGCTGGCAGCCTACTCACACTGTAGACATTCTGCATTGGGACTTTCAGCAGTATCCTGCGCGACACTTTGATGTGATCTGGGCCAGCCCTCCTTGCACAGAGTACAGTCAAGCCAAGACCACAGGAGTCAGGCGGCTGAAGGAGGCTGATGCATGTGTCCGTAGGACTCTCATGATAATTGATCGGTTGCAACCCAGGCACTGGTTCATAGAAAACCCTATGGGGCGGTACTGTATCCTTTCGCGTTGCGGTTCCGCGCAGTAATGCGTCAACTGCCGCCCCCTTTGGCGTGTTCCTACTGTCAGTACGGAGCCTCATATCGGAAGCCCACTTGCATCTGGACATCCACTATTCCTGAGGAACCCTTATTACATTGCACCAACGAGACTCCGTGCATCCATAGACAGTGTCTCGGAGTACACCCGGGGACAGCGCAACTGGGACCTCACCTGGATCAACCAGGAGCGGGACAGGCTGCGACAGTATATCCAATACCCGCTGGACTCCTGAGACACCTGTTCAAAGACTTGAGTTTCGAGCACAAAGGATCCGTGCGAACCTTATCTTGTCCTTAACCCTGATGAGTGGCAGCTCTGCAGCAGGAAGTCTCATCTTTTCCGTGAAGCTTCTAAAAGTATGAGAGGGGAGTAGTTGTGACAGGAGCCTTCCGCGGTGGCGGGAAGCGTGGGCGCAAGCAGTTGGTGCCGCACAGGGTTTCTGCTCGAGGGCCGGGCGTGACCGCGGCAGCAGAGCTGACTACCGCAGCTGGAGCTGGGGAGGCGACTCCCTCGGCCGCGACCAGAGAGCGCTCGCCCGAGGAGCAGTTCCCCATTCCAGCAGTACCCGGTGGCGTCGCCGGTGGCACCCCTTGGGCGGGACACGCGCCCAGGCTACCTCGCCGCCAGACGGGACTGCGGATCAGCCCCTGGTATAACCAGAGGATGCTGAATGAGCAGCACCGGCGAGTGAGCGAGCAGTTGGCTGCTACGCGAGAGGTCATTCAAGAGGCGCGCGATTCTATGTGGGAAAGGATCGCGTGGCAGAATGACCTCCGCAGGAAGATCGAGGAGATCCGCGCGTCCAACCTGGCGGCCAACGAGCCGTACCGCGGCATCCCGTATACGGGGCGCCGACCACGGTCGCCGGAGCTGGAAGACGTGTTCGAGGCGCCAACGCCTGAGCCGGAAGAGGAGCCGGACGAGGCGGTCATGCTCCCGGGGGTGGATGATTCCCCACCCGATCTGGATGACATTCTGAGTGACATCTCGTATCCTTGCTACAGTCCCACCAGCCCTGATGCTCATGATGACGAGGGGGGTGGAGCTGGTGCTGCTGAGGTGGCTGCCGAGGAAACACCCACGGATGCCAACAAGTTCGAGACGAGCATCCACAGTCCTAGGCAGCCTGACCAGTCTGAGGACATCAAGGACAGGAAGCTGACCACGAATCCTGCCGACGGGGGCTCTGATGACGACAGTGACCCTGAGGAAGCGCCCCGTCGTAAAAAGGCCAAGACTGATTAGTGTGGCGCGATAGGATTGGCCGGCAGAGATCACTAATGTAGGAGTAGAATGTAGGCCCTGTCATTAGTGAGCTGTGATTGGTGCAGAGTTGAAGGAGAGATTCTAGAATAACAATTGATGAGAGAGTATATGAGTATGGCTCTCGAAGTCAATATTATTCTGTTTTAGAGATACAATTTTCTGTGCTAAATAACTCTGTGGATAACTCAGTTTTACTTGCATATAAGATAAGTTAACTTGATAAGTGGTGATTCTTGCCTGACCTCAAGAAAAGTATTATCAAGAGCTTTGTATTTGATAACCGTCCGAAGTACACTTGTTCAAACCCAGCTTGCCCGTCTTTAGAAAGCATGAGGAGCTCTTCGTCCGCATACACCTCGGATTTCCCCTGCACGGTTGTCATTGTTAGCTTCATCGGCTTGGCATACCTCTTTAAATACATTCCCTTCCCGCCGGGACCGCTCGTCCCTTCGAACAGACTGTAGGCATCAGCCCGGTAGCTACCGACTCCCATAAACCGCCCCATTGTGATCCGCATCACCGAATCCGCGTGCACCATTCCCAAGAATACTTTAAGTTTGCAAGTTATCTCCAGGAAACTGTCGTACACCTCAAACCCGTGCATTAGGCGTACCAACCCGGCTTCAAGTAGTGCCCATATTACCAGGGGGTTCTTCTCCTTTTGCCGGGGCCCGCGTGTAAGCCACAGAACCCGATGCCACATATCACGTTGACGAAACTGCAACCATCCATTGCGACACTCATCCCACATTGCGTTCATCCACCGTACGCCATTATTGGCATTGATTTACAAAACAGCATTCGCATCACAGCAGGTAGGCCCTTCATTTCAAATGCGTACCTCGATGTGTAAATCCTCGCATTTCATCACGCCAGCATCCATGGAATATGACCTGGTCACAATGAAATCAGTTGTTATACTATATCCAGAAAAAGAATAAACACATCCATTCAGGTCGCAGCATCCGTGCTGCCACAAATACAACGAACGCTGGAAAATCGAGGGTTATGGCGTCGCCATCGCACCCGATGTCCGAGTTCCATACTTGGGCGTCATCCGCGCCGGGAGAGAGTAACATCGAGCGGTGCTCCGCGTATTCCACACCAGGATCGCCCGCCTGTGGAGGCGGTTCTACAGGTGTACTCGCTGACGGCGAAAGCAAGGCACCTCCGACGGCCTGATCAATACGTTCGGCCAGCGCTGCCGTCCAGAAGTCAAGTCCTGTTCGAGCATCCCGCCGGGCCCGTTGCTTGCAGAACTCCGGGTTACGCATCCAACGTTCTATAGTACGCTGCGGCGCGAAGTAATAAAACCAATCCCGTAGACGGAGCTCATCTCGACCATCGCTGGTACGTATGACCTCGAACCGTTTCTCCTTACACGTGCGCACCGGCGCGCCGTCGGAGTTGGTTTCCCGTATGGTGTCACAGGTCTGGTTCTTGTCCCATGAGCTTCGGTCGTCGCGAGGGGGGTAATGTCGGCACCAATTCACGCATACATGCACGGCGTGGTCCATGTGTGACCCGGTCTTCAGAAACTTCCTCATTCTATATAGACTTGACGGAAGATTGCACTTTCCAGCCCCCCCCATGAGCATGATCAAAACCTTCAAAAACCTGTCGAATGCAGGCCTCGACCAATGTTGCGCCCTTCGCAGCTCCATGAAGTAGCAAACCGCCTCGCCCACCGTCGAGTGGTCGGCGTCGGTATCCCCCACGAATAACGGGTCGCCTGGCGCCATATCTGTGTTCCACTCCTCCTGGTCAGGTACGACGTCGTTCACGTCCGATTTCGTAGGCAGGAATTCCTCCAGGTTCGAGCCGGCCTCGTTCCACAGATCTTCTTCCTCGCAGTTGTGCTGGCTAAATATCTACATCCAATGGCAAGTAAACCCAGCCAGCAAGCCAGACCGTCAGTATTTTGGAGAGAGTCTGCTAGAAATGTGGCAATCCATGACAAACAAATATACCAACCCGCGCAAAGGAAACAAGAGAGCGCTAGCAGATTTCCAGGCATTCCCCGATGGGTGGCATATCGATGGGTGACGTGGCAAATACCTGCAGAAATGTGCTTTTCGTGACATCCGCCTCCGGCTCAGGGGCATCCGCCGCTGCAGCAAGCAATTTCTGCACATCGTAATCCTCCTCATCTGAGTCCAGATAGTCCAGTGTAGACACGGGGTCACCTTGCACCACATTCTCGTCGAGTTGAATCTTCACCTCGGAAGGGACTCCGTGTACACCGTGCATGCCGCTGTCCGGGAAAGTCATGCTTGTGAACACGGATGGTTCAACATCGTGTAGGGTAGGTCCTGTACATGGTAGGGAAGTCACACGATACCTCGTGTCCATGAGTCCCCCATGGTCCGTAAGCCATGCATCGATTATTCCCAGAAGGTTCTTTTCGGCAGCCGAGGGAGGGCCTCGACATGCTTCTACGAGTTTCAGCTGCGCGCGCATTGTGCGTCGTATGCTGGCGCGGGTGCTTGCGGATTGCTGCACCATTTGTTCCACCTCGTCCTCCGTGAACGACACCGATGCCCAGTTAAACCAGTCCTTCTGTCCTGCGCACATACCACAGTTATACCCAATTCCGGGACGATTTAGATGCATTCGTTATAGACAACTTGTGCATGTTCGGCGTGCCATCAGCAGGTTTATTGATCACTGCAATTGTCATCAGAAGGCGCAACACATATGCGACGATCATTTCGCAAGGAACAGCAGGTTGTAAAATGGAAGTAAGCGTGCTTCTTCCGCCCTGGCATCTCCTTGCATCACCTGGGTACATTCGTATCAGAAAAGGATCGAGTTCGGGTTTTGTACTTGCTATTCACACTGCTAAACCGAATGGTTGTTGATTCCGCCAGGAGTAAACCTAGCAGGCTGCCAACTCCATATCGCATGGACGGCACCTCCCGGTGCACTACAGATCAAAACAAACTGAAATGAAATTGTTATTAACGTTCTTGTTTCCGCCAGGAGTAAACCCAGCAGGCTGCCAACTCCATATCGCATGGAAGGCACCTCCCGGTGTACTACAGATCAAACCAACCTGAAATGAAATTATTATTAACGTTATTGTTTCCGCCAGGACGAGTAAACCCAGCAGGCTGCCAACTCCATATCGCATGGAAGGCACATCGCGGTGTGCTACACATCAAAACAAACAAAAATCTAATGTTGCGTCAGCGTACATCACAAATAAACAAACTGATAGCTGGCGTCTTTCCAAACTTGCTCTTGTTTCTACGGCGCTTGTTGTCCTCCCATGCGGGTGCTGCCGTCGGGTGCCGCCGTCCAGAAATTACGAGTGCGCAACGCTGGAATCCGGTCTGCGCCGAAATTACCGCGGCACTCTGCCAGGGTCAAGGTGCGCTCTACGCCGGCCTCATCCTTTCACCCAACCTCGTAGTTTCGCTTCACCCGGACAGCGGGCACGTTTTTCAGATTCATCTCCACCAGCTGCTCCCACGTCCAGGACCCCCCCGTAAAGTCACCGTGGAAAACGCTGTAGTCAAACCTAGCCAGTGGCTCCACCGTGCCTTCCACATTTCCATCGTCCGCTGCCACTAGGTGGTATCGCATGATCTCCGGATGTCCCATCGTGCGCCAAGGAGATGCCGCGCCGATGGTCTCGTGCTCAAACACCGTTTCTCCCACATAGGCATCTACGTCTCGTTCGGTACCGTCCTTATCCTTCACCACGCGGGGATGATCGGTCAGTTGGTAAATGTTGGTAAAAGAAGTGTGACAATCGTATACGATTGTCAAGCTCTGGCGTTAGCTTGACTTAGAGTCTGCTCTGTCTCTGAGTTCGAAGACTGATTCTGATGCGTATTACAGGCCGTTTGGGAATGGCTGGAACTCCGTGTGAAAGCGTCACGCCGGGAGGGCGGGATGCCGGATGCTCTGGTTAAAACGGAGATTTTCGATCATGATTGGGAGCCGAAGAGCGCGGTGATTGAATTCATGGAGCTGAAAATCCAACACAAGGAGCTGCATGCTGCCGAGGGAGTCCAGCAGCCGGTGGACTTCAACAAGTGCCATCGCGAGTTGCTGGCGAAGCTTCTGACTGAGGGATTGCTGGAATTCGGAATGAAGGTTAGAACTGTTCATATATCTACATTGCAATGTATTAAGTATTTCCTGCGTATGTATTTCAAAGCAGACTGATGAAAGCAATGTTCCACAGGTTAACGAATCTCGCGCCGAAAGGAATAAGGGTCCACGCAGCAATCAAGTCATGGTCAGTTGGCGCAATGAAAAAACATTGCAACACGCTCGCTATGGAGTGGATCTGATCTTTGTGGATGGTCCTTTTGGGCTGTTTTCGGAGGTATGGGATACCTATTCAACAGACTTCTACTCATACATGGGTGGTATTTGCATGTCGACTATGGATTATGGTGGCATTGTGATTCTATTCTTACCGGACTCGACCACCCGCAGTAATGTGACCATTAATGGAAAAACCTTCGCGATATCGAGGCAGCAAGCAATCATCGATGCCTTCTGCGCTTCGACCAAAGGATGGCCGCTGCAATGGACATGCCACCAGACGGTTCAATACTGGAATCGAGGCGGAGGACGCATAGGTAATAATGCGGCTGGTCCGGTCAGCGTTTTGCAACCGTATGTGTTGCTGCACTTGGTGGAAGATCCCTCAAAGAGTAATAAGCTACCGAAGTGGGCCCCGCTGCGAACAACGGTCGGAAAGTTTTCGAACGCGTTCACGAACAGCATGGTAAGAATCCTTGTATGCATTCATATCTTGTCATGAATGCAACTCCGCCAAACAAAATTGTCAAGTAGATGCACTAGCTCAGACACGCAGACTCGCAAGTGACAATCGTATACGATTGTCAAGCAGGTGCACTAGGTCCGACACTCAGACTCGAGTGTGTTGTTTGTTTATAAACAGGAGGTACCGCTGCCACCTAAGGAGTACCTGAAGAAAGAAGATGGACAAAATATTCGCAGCGTTCAGAAGCCAATCCGTCTTTACCGTGAGCTGATGCGCTTGTACAGCAACATGGATGCTTGTGTTATGGAATTTCCATGCGGAACGGCTCCAGCCTCCATGGCGGGGTATATGGAGCAAAGGCATGTCCTTTCGATCGACATGGATGCAGAGGTGTTGAACATGGCCAGAGCACGGTATTCCGAAGTGCTCGCAGGTGACATAGCGCTGATAGAAAAACAAAAGGCCAATGTGCCTGATGACCACGAAATGGATTTGAATGATGTCGCGGATGCTTTAGGCATGGATGCTATTTCGGCTACTCCGGTTATGGAGGCTGAGCAGCCAGAAGCTTGTTTCGAGATGCCAGCCGCTCTCGCGGCAGCGTTGCTCGAGCACCCCGACCCTGTACCTAGCGTGTAAATCTGCATGAATGCTAGTACATTGGACACTGGCGGGCTCCGACCCTAGAACCGAGGACACCCACGAAACATACATTTCAGGGTAGCACAAAATATCCAATTAATTGTAATAATACAATCTGCGTGCACACTAAACATGTTGCACATACCCGATCATAAATCGTTAGCTATGATCCATCCCCCGAGCCCATCCGTTGTACTGTCGAGTTCATCTTGTTGAAGTGTTCTTCTCGTAAAGGTCATGCATTGGCTTAATTTGGCAAATAGACTTTCTTCACGGGGAACCGGGTTGAAATAGGAGCGACCAGAGCGCAAATATTTATCAACAATGAGTATCACGCGTGCAGCAAGCCGGCATGTCATGTAGACATCGGGGTAACGATTCAAAATTCTATTGGTTGCCGGCGCGTTTGATAAGCTATCGATGGCCCACACCCCAGCGTTAGACAGGTCATCGTAACGGAACAACACACTGATATTTACTAACGGAACATTGGGCACATGGAGCATGGAAACGAATGGGGAGCAGGTATCATCGCCACATCGAATCTGCCATTCCAAGATGGGAAGTGAGGACGATTCTGATCTTTCAGTCGAATTGAATCGGACATGTAAAACATGTGCGTGGGGGGACTCGGGCAGTGGGGTTAAAAGAATGGTGTCCAGCGCGAACATTTTGAGGTGGTCCGCGATTAATTTCGGAGACAAGCACATTCCGCTAGGAGCCACCATTTCAGGATACTTTTGATGAAACATGCTTTGTAGGCGTAGGAGGGAGACATGGGCTCGGTGAATTAAGAGACGAAGGTTGGCGTCTTCCATAAAAAAAATGTAGGCGGTAAGAAGAGGGCGGGTGATAGCGTTGCCGCAAGGGACTAGCCCAACACTTAGCGCGGGTTGCGCACGCCCGATTATTGTATCATTGAACTGTACGCAGACACATCTTATTCGGCAGAGATTCCCGAGATACATACATAACGGTTCATTGGAATGATCAGGTCCGTAAGGAATGGCCTGAAAGATTTTTAACAAGACGTTATTCGGAAGGTGCATCATGTGTAAAAAAATGACGTTTATCTATTACTTCAACCCCTTATATTTCGAAACAGCCGAAGGGCAATAGCTTCGACACTCAGACTCACGTGTGACAATCATATACCATTGTCAAGCAGTTGCACTAGGTCATACCCACACTGCGAGTATGGAATGATGAGAACGCTGTATACGGAAGTAGCGAAAATGATGCAGAGTATGAATAAAACACTACTTAGAACTAACAATTATTTTCTTAAAATCATTGGTACAATTAGCATGTTCTTAGAAGCCAAAGTCCAAGTCCTCGTCAGTCATATCCGCCGCACAGTTGCAAGCTCCTAAATATTGCTCTATACTCTCGCCGCGCTGCTCCGGTAACAATAAATCATTTATCTTGTCCACAGGTATTTTCAGATTTCTAGGCGTTACCCACCTCCCCGTCCAAGGGTTCCTGGAGGGAAATCGTTCGAGATGCATCAAGGTAAAGAATAGGAAAAACCGAGTTCGGCGTACATAACGGTATCCTGCAGAGATTGCGTCCAAGTCCCAATTTCCCTGAATGATAGGCCTTTCGCAATGCGCGTATACGTTTTCCGCATTACAGTTTACGCAAGGTGTATGACCGAAAATGTTCACATGATTTATCATATCTTCATCCTCGTCAAAACCATCTAACCAAAGCAAGACTCGCTCAACCTGCCGGGTCAGCGCCATTTCTCAGGAAGTTCTTGAACGCGAAAATAAATGATTAAAACTCGCTACAACACGTCTTAAGTAGGCATGGGAGCAAGGTATTTTTTTCCTAACGGCAATTGCACCACTTTCCGTCGTCATCAGGTTCCTGGTCAAAGCCTGTGCCCTGGTTAATCAACTCCGGAATGAAATCTGTGGGAACCGCCATTGTTTTGGGGGTAAGTGCGCCAGAGTTGGCTTGCGTTGGAGTGTACGTATATTGCGCAGTAGTGGCAGGATACCGATGCGCATCCAACAGTTGAAAATACCATGTTTCCCGAGTCTCGCGGATAAACCTCCATTTAGCCTCAGAGGGGTCATGTGTAGGAATCAGCGCAGGATCGATGAACACTTCCTCGCGATATAAGAACCAATTCCAGGAATGGCACACACTGCATTTTTTGTATAGGATATACATACGTTCAAGCTCAACAAGTGCGTCTTCCATGAACTCAGGAGTATTCATGATGCTAGTATTTTACTGCGAAAATAAATGAATAAAAGACATGTAACATTACTTATATAGCAGTAAACTTCGAGAGATTTCCTTTCAACACGGTGTTGACAATCGTGTATGATTGTCAGAAGTGTGCAGAGGGTAGTTTTGGTATGCACGGCGTGAAAGTTATTGTTTTTCCTACATGTAAGTATACGGTTGATTTCAGTACTAACACGTGACATAAGTGTTAGCTACCAAGCATATGTCTCCTCATTGCACGCGCTAGCATCAATTATGCGCGTTAGGGTGCAGATTCTGAACATACGCCCGCAACCTTCGCATCTTCTTTCATCTTCCTGCAGCAGATCGCTTTCCAGCTCTGTCAGGGCACCGTGCGTAGTTTCGCTGTAGCGGTGTCTATTTCGCCAGCCCCGCCACTCCAAATCTGAGTATCGGTGGTAGATCCACCCGCCCTCGTACCAGTACACGAGATGCCTCACCCCGAACCTTTCGCTGGATCTACGGCCGTGGACGTACATCGGCCAAAAACTCCACCAGTGATAGGTCCTGAGATTAACTGCATGTTGCCCGAAGTCCTCCCAGTCTTCTTCAGCTTGTTGCCGCGCTCGCCGCCACAAGCGGAGAATTAAACAGTCTTCAGGAACCCATTGGGCTTGTTGTAACTGGCAGTCGCGAAACGTAAAAGCATCGAAAGGCCATATCCAATACTGCAATATTCCAATACTGGGCATAATGGTGAGGTAGTCTAAGGTGCGGGTTGTGGTTCTATGTGACGAACGCAGGTGTGATGAAATGACCTCCGGTTACAACTCCTCCAATATATATATCCAACATATATCCTAAAACCCTGAACCTTAGACGCCCCGATATGTCTATGTGCAGCACACCTGACACCAAGACTCACCTGCTTGACAATCGTATACCATTGTCAAGCAGGTGCACTAGGTCCGACACCCAGACTCACGTGTGACAATCGTATACGGTTGTCAAGCTCTGTCGTTGGGTTCGTCTCTCTGACGCACGTTTGACACTCGCATGCGACTGGGTTATACCCCCTGAGTCCCTGGTTAGGGGGGGAGGGGGGAGTCAGTGTATATTCCTTAAGTATAAAAAAAAATTAAATTTTCTTAAGTATGTGAAAACGCAGGCGTCGTCGCGGGCCGACGCGTTACACTCCTTAAGTATGGGCTTAAGTATGGGAGCCCTGATTTGTGAAATCTTAGAATGTTAAGAATGTTTGGGCCCCCGGCCGTCCACGATTTGGGCCGTCCACATGTGGACGGCTGATATGAACAACAATCCCTCCTTATCCTTCACCACGGCCCCGTACCAATCGCCGAATGTGATATGCGAATCAGATTGGAACTCTTCGATTACATTCGCGGTCCAAGCAGTTACCGCAGCCTTACTTTTCGCCGCCGCGGTCATCGAGGCTCTCATCGTTAGTAAGCCCCTTCCGTATGGGAGCACCTGTCGCATGTCATCATCGTCCGCGTCATCATCGTCGTCGACATCCGCCATGCTTCGCACCGCTCGTGTTGCACGGGGTGCGCGCTGTGCGGCAGCCGCGGGAGCTTGCTGTGCAGCCTGGTTAACCGATTTGACAGCCGCCGCCAAAACGGATTTTTTTGCGTGTTTTTTCAGGTCCTTAGTCCACTGCTCCCGCAACTCCTTCTCGACCTCCCCCCGCCACCCCTCCGTCCCGTGTTGCGTACTGAGAAATTCAAAACCAGGCATGTGTATTTTCTCGAAGACGGCATTCGCCGCCATGCAAACCTTTCTCTGTGTAACCCTCGCTACGTGCTGCACGTGTTCGATCAGTGCCGGTACGCCCAGCTGCTGTACTTGCGGGAGCGGCTTTTGCTTCTCCCGCTGCAAGTCTTCGTATGCGGTTGGTGCGCAACCAAACGCAACGCTCAACTTGCGTTTGTTGCCTGACAGTACACAGTAGTGCAAAAACCCCCATGCCCATTTATTATCATCTAGCATGATTGCGCAAACTAACACGTGAACATGCCAACTAACGCGTGTTTGTTCACGTACACATGCGCGAGTCGCAAACGGGTAGGCTACGCACTAGCCATCGTTTTCTTCCTCTGCTCCTCATACTGGCTCCGCTCCGCTCCGTCACCTCGTGGGCTCCGTCGAGGCACGCTGGTTGCAGCCAGTGGTGCTCCTGGAGCAGGAACGGCGTCGCGAACTCGTGGACTAGTCCGTGGAGGTGTATTGGCAACCAGTGGTACGGCTGCATAACAATGTTACCGTTCACCACATTCTGATTGACACGTCAGTGGCAAAGTGGTCACTGTCATCTTCTTCTTATCACTTCTTGGTCACCGGATAATGACCATATCTTTTCTGGCAGGTCTGCATCTCTCGAGCAGTCATCTTACGCGAAGCCTGTCATACTTGTCATCTCGGTCACGTGTGTCACCAGCTGGACAAACCCGGCGCGGTATCATGAGAAGCCGGCGTTTGTTACAGCTGTCGCAAACGCGTGTGCATGATGGGACGAATACTCTCGGACCCGAGTAATCTTAACACTCGCGGATAATCATAAGTTTGTCATTAACATTCACTGGTGTCGGTGACTGTCCGAGCAATCTCAACACAGCACGCATAAGATCGTAGAGCTACAAATGTTTTGAAATTTTGATATTCTGAGATCGAACGCTAAGCTTTTTCATGCAAGCCCAAATTTCCAACATCCCCCATCTGTAGCTGCTGCGTGCAGTAGCACAGACTCAAATATGGGCTTGTTCAGCATACTGGGTCGTATCACCATCTGCCATGAACTTGCCCAAACTGAAAGTGAACATACCAATACCTTCACCTTCTCCACCCTGTAACATCCTGGCTCTGACCAGCGGGTTCTTGAATACCAAGACCCACATACACCTGCGGCCGATAGGTCCATGTTCCAAATGTCCAATCACATGCAAGCGTCCAGTCTGACTCAATCGTCTGAAGTACGCGGCTCTGCTCTCGGTCATGTCTGTCAAGTAATAAGAGGGAACATGGACACATGCCACCACACGACTGGCCATAACTGCCAATGGAAACGCGATATCCAGCGCTGCAAACCAAGGCGAAGTCACCACTGCATCACAGACACCATACTTCTCCTTCCATATGCGATAGTTACCTGGCTGAAGTGCGTCACGCGCCTCAGACCAACCTAGCTGAGAGTTCCAGTCATT
This sequence comes from Cymbomonas tetramitiformis, assembly GCA_001247695.2. NCBI lineage: Eukaryota > Viridiplantae > Chlorophyta > Pyramimonadophyceae > Pyramimonadales > Pyramimonadaceae > Cymbomonas > Cymbomonas tetramitiformis. Next base: position 21,228 of record LGRX02004898.1, read on the forward strand.
ATTCATAAATCTCAACTGCGGCCATTGCTCCACCATCACCTCACTGATGACCCCAGTACCTGCCCATGGGTCCCACACGCCATCGATGGACTTCCAGTCCACCTCTGTCGCCAAGCGCCTCACCTCGGAGGGCACTGTAATGACCAGCTCAAGCCCCCACTGCAGTGCGCTGGCTTCTCGCACCTGAGCCTTGGTCACATGTCTCAATTCTCCTCGCTTCTCAACTTCTTCTCCAGCCAAAGCAGGCACGCGAGGTGCATCCCTCAGCTGCCTTGCCATTGCCTTCTGTTCCCGGTACTTCTTGCTCAGCACCGTGCGATGCCCCTCATTCCAGTGCCCTGGCATGAAGATCTGCACGGCCTCGGAGAGCTTGTCCTGTCTACCCCAATCAATCTGATCTGGCATGCAGAGAAACATGTCCTTCTCATCCAGTAGCATATCCCTGGACGAGATGGCATGCCATGGCTGCGACTTGTCTCCCTTCACCACACGACGGGGGCCCACGTCTGCTGGAAGCAGGCGCATATCCGAGGATAGCTTCTCATTCAGCTGTTGTTCTTTCATTCCCAATCTGTCCTCCAGGACCCAAGAGCTCTTGGTTTCCTGGGCTTGCACCTCAGCATTGGCAGCTTGCATCCTCGTGCCTGAGCATCTAGGACATAGCCACTCGCCTTCTGGTACTTCATTCAATACTGAGGTGAGACACCACAAATGGTACCCCTTGTTGCACGCGTCGCACAACAACATCTCTGCTTCTCCATCAGTCTTCCTGCACACTTCACATGGCTATTGCCCAGTGGTACTAGTCATAGTACCCGAATCGAATCTGGTACTATCACAAGTACCAAAACGCTAGAAATTTTTTTGATATCCCCCTCCATCCTGATGGTGATATCCATGATATACCATTACCTTAACGACCCAAACCGACTGAGTTGTATTATGCCCCATTGGTCCATAGGTTACGTGTAGCCCTCCCAGTGGATGCATATTGCCAACAAGGTGGAGTTTTGTGTTACACAATGGTGTCTCACTTGTCTTCGAAATCATGGCGCTACTTTCGGATTTCTTTTTGAACAGACTTGGGATTCTATTCAACCCAGCGATGGCTCAAATGGAAGCTGTATAACATGATGACCAATGATGGATGTGAGCATGGGGCAGTTGGCATACTGCCCGTCGCTGAAACTGCGACATGCTAAACATCCCATCTCCACCAAATGGTCCAACTCAAGATTCCTTAAGTATGAGGGCTATCGTCGATTTTGGAGCCTAGTCGTGGCACTAAAGCTACGAAATAAGTATATTATAACGTCGGATCGCCTCACCAGCGTTTATGACATCAAAAGTAAACCCATATATCGATTTTTCAAGACCTTTACATGCATGAGAAGTTGCCGTACTTGGACTCTACACATGGAACTTAAGTACGAAACCGCTCCCGATATCACTACAAAAAATGCTGAGAGGCCATTTTATCACACCCTTGGGTGTTATCGAATCCCAATACTGGCGTTAAAGACGTTCAAATGGCACAACGCATGACGACCACTTAGGATACATCCCAATAATGAAATTTGACATCATGCATGCCACCTCGTGGCCACATAGCGTGCCCTTTTAAGTCACCGCGCGCTTGGTACTTGTGACAGTACCAGAAAATTTAATTAATTTTATGGCGTTACACCCCCCAAAAGCACACCGCACATACACATACCTAAAGTTCACGAGAGTACATTTCAGCATCAATAACAATTCAAAAGGGTCCTAAATGATTTTTCAAAACCTTCATGGGACTCATACACCCCATCTAGTGCCCATAATAAAGCATACATTTTGGTACTTGTGACAGTACTATACCACCGGGCAGTAGCCGCACATGCAAGGTGTCTGCTGGGCACGGCTGCACTGCAGTCATACTGGTCCTTCACCTGCAGGTGGCATGGCGCGATGCTCTGCACAGTGCTCTTTTCCCTTAACTTGGTGGCGTCCTCGAGCACCACGACACCATCTCGCTGTATCTTGACCAGCTTCAGGATGGCGGACTTGGTCGCGACTTCCATGCCGCTGCCAGGCTTCTGTCTGATGTAGACGAAATCGCCCACTTTGAACTGGTGTGGCCTAGGCTCATGACCCCCACCCCGTCTCCCTTCATAATGTAACGTATCACGATGCTGTGCGACCTCCAGGTTGCAGCCAGCGTGCACCATCAGTCGCCTCACCACCGCTGTGCTCTCTGGAGGAGGTCCTTGACTCGGGCATCCTTGTCATCTTCGACCCCAGCACTGAAATCTATGCTGGGCGCCTGCTTCAAATCTGGCGGCACCACTGCCTCTTGGGCAAACAGCAAGGTGAACGGCGCCACTCCCGTGGACTCTTGGCGTGCTGCATTGTAGCTCAGCACAAGCGGCCAGAGCTGCTCATCCCACTCATAATCGAGGCCCTTCTCCAAGGCGAGCTTCTTGAAGCAAAACTTCATTGTGCGCACCACTCGCTCGGTGAGCCCATTGCCTTCTGGCGAGTCTGGCGAGGTGACTCGTCTGTCTATCAGACAGTCTCTGCATAGCTGCTTGAACTCACCCTCGAACTCTTTGCCTCCATCCACCAAGCACTCTGCTGGCGCACCGAACACAGCCAGGACATGACTGCGAAATGCCGCTGCGATGGTCCTTGCCTCCTTGTCGGGAATGGGCACACAGACTATGAATCTGGTGTAGTGCTCGGTCATGATGAGCACCCTGTTGTTGCCAGCCTTGGTCTCCCTCCTCGAAGGCCATGCCAAGTCCAGTGACCAACGATACATGAACGACACGATCTCGAGAGGGGACAAACACGCCTCCTCCCTTGCGTAGTGGGTCTTCACGCGCTGGCAAGTCTCACACTGAGTAACCACCGCCTCCACGTCCTTCTTCAGGTCGGCCCACCAATGGCGCTGCCACAGAAGATGCTGCGTACGCCTTATTCCCCAATGGCCAGTTCTGGAGTGGTACTCCTTGACCAATGCAAGACGGTCAGCAGGTTTGGGTATCCTCACCTCCTTGCCCGACAGCGTGATCATGTAAATCTCGTCTGTAGCCTCATCCCATCGATGTCGTGCTGCACGCCTCCTTACACGACGAACTTCATCCTCTGGCAATCTCACGCTGCCATTGGACTTCGGCCATCTGAGGCACCACTCATCGTCATGCACATCTCGATGCTTGTCGCGGTCAGCCTGCTGTTCAGCAACACTGGCCATCAAGTCCGCGAATCTGGTGGTACACACCAACCTGGGGAGTCTCATCTCCGTATCTTCGTCAGGCGGACTCCAAGCAGGCACGTCAGCGCGCACTGCTGGAGTTGCGCCCTCGTTCACGAAGTGGCTCTCGTGCCTCTGGCGATACTGCTCAATGGCGTAGAGCTGCCACTCCTTCTTCTTCTTCTTGGTTCCAGCCTTCTGCCGCTGGGCCCCAATTCCCTCTGCACCTTTCTGCCCTTGTGAGCACATTATCTGCAGCTTCTCTTCCCAGTCACGGTGGCTCATGGTCTTCGCCACCTGCTGAGTATATGCGTTCGAATTCTCAACCCATTCCGCCAGCAAAGCTTGTCTCTGCTGAAGGTCCGACCTCGCGTGGTCTGCCCAGTTGTTGTCTACAGCGATAGGCTGTCCTGGGGAATTCTCCGCCTCTGGGGACTCCTCGCTGTGAGGGAGCCCCTTCCTGCTCGCTTCTGCGACTGACATCAGCAGTTCCATTGCCCTGCGATCCATGGCCAGGCCCAGAATGCTCGCCAATTCTACGTCGTTCAGGCCATCAGCCATGCGTAGCTCACTTGCGCTGTAGCCCATGGCTCGCGCCTTCTCGTCGAGGTTCACTTCTCGAGATTCTTCCTCGGTGTCCTCATCGTCATGGTTGCGCACCACGGTGCCCATCCTTGCTCTTCTGAATGCTCTCGACCCTTGCGTCGCCATGATGGTGGGAAGAGCCCTCAGCGGTTCTCCCACCACGTTCGCCACGTAGTGAGGCGCGCGGTCTGTTCTGGGCTGGGCTGCCAGCCCTTGCATAGGATTGACGATACGACTCGTCCTTCTGGTCTCGCCACCTTGCTCATCACGGAGCGAAACTGATGGATCTGGAACAGGTTGCTCCAGTACGCTCGCAATCGATGAGCGTAGGCGCCTGCTTGTGCTGCATCAAAGGACACTGGTCGGCCAATGACGCTGGCAATGTACGGGAACACCTCGTCCCTGATCTTGGTCCCGGGTCTGTGCGACAATGGGGAAACGTTCTCCAGGATGTAGCCTGGGGGCCTCTGCTGCTGTAGCTGCTGCAGCGTGGATAGAAGCCGAACCACTTCATAAAATAATTTGCTGTGCCTGCCATCCAGGCCTGTGAGCGTTCCAGCAGGGGAGAGATCCTGGCACGGAAACCCACACACCATGACCCACTGGCGTCCTTGAAGGGCTCCTGCTCGTATGAAATCGGCACTAGTGGTGACGTGCAGATCTTGGGGTAGGGCCCCAAATTCTATTGCACTGGGCGAGATGAGGTCAGGATATCGTCTCAGTAACGCCGTGCACCTGGCCCTGGCAACTGTCTGACTGCTCGGTGATATGTCTTGATACAGGTACCGATCCACCTTCATCCCACTGCGGAGCAACATCTCTAGGCCAGCACAGAGGCCTCCACATGGCTCATAGCACACCACGCCTTCCTCTCGAGCTTGCGAGAAGAACTGCCTGCCCAGCACCCTGGTATCCACCTTCTCAGGCTTCAAGATGCGTTCGCCTTCAAAGTACTCATTGCTGTATACAGCGGGGCTTCCCTCGCCGTGTGTGCCTCGCGTAGGCCTCACCAGGCTCAGCGCCTTCCAAGCCGCTCTCGCTAGCCTCCCAGAGTCGGTCACCAGCTCGGGTAGGTCGGTGTCGAACATGTCCCCGTGATTGCACTCCAATTCCTCCTGGTGGTGCGAATCGAATAAACGATGCACTGGTCCCGAACCCAGCTGCTCCACGGCAGCCATCTTGCAGTAGTTGGCAACCTGCACCTCTGGCGTGGCCTCTTCCCCTGGGGAAACATCCCCAGCCAGCATAAAGCACAAGTAGTCGCAGAAGTCCTTCGTGTAAACTTCCCCCACGCCTGCGTGGAGCGCAGTCACCTTTTCCCTCTCATGCCTTGCCCCAGTCTTGTCTGTAGTGGACGGTAGTGGATAGCGAGACGGCACATCGGCGTTGCTGTTCTTGGCTCCTGGGCGATACTGCACCGTAAAGTCGAACTCCTGCAAACTGATAGCCCAGCGTAGGTGTTGCCACTGGAGATCAGCCTTCTCCATCAGGGTGGTGAGCGGTGAGTGGTCAGTCACCAGCGTGAAGTGAACGCCATGTAAGTACTGCCTCAGCGTGCGCACCGCCCACACCACTGCAATCATCTCACCTTTGAGGCTGGCGTACTGCCTCGCTGTCTTACTCAGGGATCGACTGATTGCCATGCAGATGTACTCCTTCCCATTGTCGTCCTTCTGGCCCAGCACTGCGCCAATGCCATAGGTGCTCCAATCGGTGTACAATAGGAGGGGTCTGTCATAATCGATAGGCCTCAGACATCTCCCAGAGCAGAGGGGGTCCTTCAGGTCCTGAAGCGCTTGGTCTTGCTCCTTCCCCCAAGCTCCCTTGATATCGGTAATCTCTTTCTTGAACAAGTCGTTGAGAGGGCGAGCCATCTCAGAGTAGTTTGGCCCCCCTGGCTCACCCACCAGGCCCTTGTAGTAATTCATCATGCCCAAGATGGAGCGGAGCCCAGTCTTGTCCTGGGGCCTCGGAAGCTCCTGAATGGCCTTGCACTTTGCTTCTTGCGCGCCAATGGAGTTGTGACCAATGCGGTAGCCCAGAAAGTCCACCGTGGCTGCACCAAAGGTACTCTTGCCTGCGTGCAGTCTTATGCCAGCGTCTCCCAAGGTGCGCAACACGTCCTCAACGTCCTTCAAATGCTGCTCAGGCGTGGAGTCCGTGTAAACCACTACGTCATCGACGTACGCCACCGTGCAATGCTGCAAGTGACGTAACTCGTAGTCCATAATTCTCACAAACGCAGAAGCGGCTCCAGCAGCCCCAAAGGGCATCGAGGTGTACTGGTACAGCTGATTCTTCCACCAGAACGCCGTCTTGCTCCTGTCCTCTTCCGTAGCCATGGGAATCTGGTGGAAGGCCTTGGTGGCATCCAGCGTGGTCTTGAACTTGGCCTTCGCAACCTTCTGGTAGAGCTCCTCTGGTCGATGTGGCAGAGTGTTGTCCTTGAGGGAGTGCCGGTTGACGCCCCTGAGATCCACGCAGAAGCGCGTCTGGGTCCACAGGCCAGTCTCATGATCCTTCTTGCCAGCCACGACGACGTTGCTCGCATGTCTGCAATGCTTGGCTGCAGGCTCTATGAAGCCATACTCCAGCAATTCCTTGCAGTGGATATCAATGATTTCCTGTTCGCCCGGGCTGTACTTCCTGGGTCTCTGGTAGGCAGCCTTGGATTCGTCTATAAAAGGGATGGAGAACGTGTTGTGCTCCGCCTTGCCTTTGTAGCCTGTCAGGTCGTGAGGGCTATTGGCAAAAGTGCTCTTGCATCTGCGAAGAACAGCTCGCATTTCCTCCCAGTGCTGAGTGCTCCTCCTTGAAGTCAGGATGTCCTCCAAACGTGGCATTGAGCTCAGTGTCGAGCCACGCTGCCTCGTCCTTGGTCACTGTCGTGTCACCCAGAGGTTGAAGCTCGTCCAGCACGGTGTACGGCAAGACCTCATCCTGCTCCGCGACGTTGGCCTCCCAGCCCGGCTCCCATTGCCTCGACGATTGCTGAGCCTCCCAAGAAGTGCAGGGCGACGCACCCCAGGCACTCCGCGTGGGTGACATGACACCATGCGCAGGCACACTCTCGGTCAGCTTGCCAGCGACCCACAAGATTCCGCACAAAAGCAGAAAAAATCGCAAAATTCTGTTGAGCCACACTGCGGCCGCCGGCGAGTTCGAAGCGAAGAAGCACGCCATTACTCTCCACCCCCCGTGCGCCAAGCGAGAACTCCCACCAGCGGCAGTGGAGACCACCAGCGCAAGGACAAGCGCCAGATAAGCGACCTGCGCGATGCGATGAAGTCGGAGATTGCGCCGAAGCTGCGCCCAGCGCGTCGCGAAGCGAGGCTTGTCCAACCTGGCCGGCAAAGCGGGCAGGCGCACGTAAGGCTGCGAAATTACCGGTAATTTGAAAATGGGGTGTGGTAATACCGGGTAATTTACCGGTAATACTTTCAGTGGTATTACCAACATTTTACCGCCTGCACAAAATGACCCAACTTTCGCATCAGGGCTCCGAATTCATTTTTTAAAGTTCGTGTGGGTTTGTATCGGCCATTAGAATTGTGTCGGCACATAATATTGCTATTGCGATGATGAAGGTGCACACACCATACTATTGCTTTTTTCCAGAAGTACAGACAGTATCCCAAATCCGAGTTCTTCATGGTGCGGTTTATGGATCGGGTCCCTGCGAGGTAGCATGATCGGAAACCAATTTTGACTATGCCCATTCCGATATTGACACGATATTTCAAAGGACAGCGGTATGTAGGGCGCCTCAACACGTGTAAAGGCTCCACCAGGGACCTCTGTTGCCGGCGTCAGCATATTCTGGCACGCTATATGCTCATATATGCAACACAATCACATATGCAGATGTTATTATTTATGTAGCTACTATCATATATATATATATATACATGCAGCTGTTAAAATAGCCGCGGTTTCTTCGAAAAATCAGATTGCACTTAAAACTGACCGCATGCCTATGTTCGATAGCTTGAAATTGGGATAATTGACACAATGGGAACTGGTAATTTACCAGGTAATCCCTGGTAATTGGTAAATTACCAATGCGGTAATTGGTAATTTACCGGTAAAATCTTAAGTATGGAGGGTAATTCAGAAACGGGGGTCGGTAATACCAGGTAATTTACCGGTAATTACCGCACCGGTAATTTACCAAAAAAATTACCCCGCAGCCTTAGGCGCACGCGGCCCAGCAAGAAAACTTGGGACCAGCGCAAGGACGGAACAGTCCACCCCCGGCCACCTTGAACGTCACGTGCGTCTAGAGGGATGTCCACGGCACAAGAAGCGTGGTGCGCCCCATCCTCAGCATAAATACCGGCGCAGACCCAGAACCAGGCGAGGACTACGAGGAGAAGGGCTGCGGCACACTGCGACCAGCATGCCAAGGAAATGACCACCCCCCGGAGGGGTACCACCATCCAACCCTCTGCACGAACATGGTGTACGCCAGCATAGACGCCCGTGGTGCGCACGATAAGGAGCCCAACGTACCAGACATAAGCGAGGGCCCATAGGACCCAAACGTCATAGCATGCACGACGGGGATAACGTCGAGCAATCGACCACCACATCGGCAGCGAGTCCAAAAGCGAGGCCACGCAGCGCCTCCACCAGATCTGAAAAGGGCACCACGACAGGTGCCATGCCATTGCTTCCAACATCGCCCAAATGGCGACCATGGGCACGGGACCTCGTCCCAGCCACCACCAAACCACTGCACTGCCTGCAAGCGAGATACACGCTTGCAGGACACCCGGCCTTATGCGGACTGCCTGTGCCGGCAGCCCACGGCCACAGCGTTGGTTGCGCATCAGGGCCACCCGCCCGCTGTGTCCGGGGAGCCCTGATGAAAACGCGCTTGTCGCCGCTGCGTTTCGCGTCGTTGTTCTGTGTGGCGCTCAAACGCCTCCGTCACATCGCTGCACACTGAATGCGGCGGAGAAGGAGGGCACTGCGAGGTGAGGTTGGCCGGTAGCCGGGATGCCCTTGGCGCGGGAACGACATGGGTGGAAATCCCGTGGCGGCCAGCGGAAGGAGCAGACGAGCGTGCAGCACTGCTCGCGCCCTGTCGTCGTTCAGCCGCACTGCCAGAAGGCTGGCGCTGCTGACGTGCAGGGGGGTCGCGGACCTCGTCCACATTCCCCGTCCACATCTCGTCCATGTGCTCGGGCCTCTCGGCCACTCGAGCCTGAAGGGCGGGCGGCGCAGCTGCTGGAGAAAGGTGTGCCTCAAGGGACTCCAGCGCTGGCAGCACCCACGGCGCGGCCACTTCCTTGGTCCCCCACAGCAACTGCGTGAACTTCCGGTCGTCTCGCATGAGGTACTCGTTCGTGAACTGCGCTCGCCAAAACAAACACCGCTCTTGCTCCATGAAGATGTAACGTACCGGCTTGGCATTCGGGTGCTCCATGCAGCACAGCACATGTGCTGACCCTAGCCCCACGTAGGCGCATAGCGACCCCACGATGTTCCTTGCATGCTGGCCCTCGCGTCTCGACCCCGAACCATAGTTCATCAGATCGGCATAGGCCGACGTGACCGCCTCCAGCAAGCTGGAAGATGCCGTCTGTCCCCCAAGAGGGAGGCGCCAGCCCTGGCGTCCGCAATGGATAGTCTTATCGTGCTTCCTGGCGACCTTGTTAGAGATACCTGGATGCGTCCGAAGCCGGAGACCTCGTTCACTGTGGCACACGCCAAGCTCATACACGATTTGGCGGTCTCGACAGCGATCTGCGAACTTCACGCCAAACTTCACCATGAAGACGGTGAGGTTGCTGCGATTCTTCAAGGCCTTCACATCCTCCATGGTCAGAAACTTGTGCAATGAGCTGTCGGATACGCGCGTGGCTCTCCGTACGGCATCCCAATCCGACCCCGATGGGGATGGAGGTGCCCTCCCCTACAAATTTAGAACCTTGTGTCTACCTTGTGTTTACCTTGTGTTTCGAGCCAAGTAGGGCCCTACTTGGGCAATGTCGGCAGTAAAATGGCAAAACCAGCCAAAATCGGGTGAAATGAAGTTTCCGATAGTTTGTTTTTTATTGTTGATATCGATGGTTTGGGTCGATGTAAGACATATGGAGCGAAGTTTTGGGTGGAATGGCTTTGGTAACCTCACTTTTTGAGGCCTCAAAGTTGTGCTACTCGGTACCTGCCCTGTACTTGGGGCTGTACCTGGGCTGTACTTGAAAACATTGGAAAAGAATATTTTTGGAATCTGTTTTTTTTGGGCTATTACGCTTATTTAGTCCTTACTATGGACAGTCTCCAAAGATTTAACGGAAAAAACATTTTACACTTCCTGTTACAGCACCTCAAAGTTAGGTCAGTATGGGCATTGGGTAGGTAAGGGGTAAGTAGGGGGCAATACCTACCCTGTACCTGGGCTGTACCTGGGCTGTACTTGAAAACATTGGAAAAAAATATTTTTGGAATCTGTTTTTTTGGGCTATTACGCTTATTTAGTCCTTACTATGGACAGTCTCCAAAGATTTAACTGAAAAAACATTTTACACTTCCTGTTACAGCACCTCAAAGTTAGGTCAGTATGGGCATTGGGTAGGTAAGGGGTAAGTAGGGGGCAATACCTACCCTGTACCTGGGCTGTACCTGGGCTGTACTTGAAAACATTGGAAAAAAATATTTTTAGAATCTGTTTTTTTGGGGCTATTACGCTTATTTAGTCCTTACTAAATGAGTAAAATAGTCCTTACTAAATTAAGGCCCTACTTACCCTTGTTTATGTATAGACATGACCATATTTACCTTGTACTTGAGTATAGATACATGATAGGTAGGGCCCTACCCACCCTTGTTTATGTATAAACATGGCCTTACCTGACTAGTACTTGAGTATAGATACATGATAGGTAGGGCCCTACCTACCCTTGTTTATGTATAGACATGGCCATACCTACACTGTACTTGTATATAGATACATGATAGGTAGGGCCATACTTACCCTTTTTTATGTATATACACAAACTGATGCTATCTATTTACACTACACAAATGCCATGTCGTACTGCAGGCCTAAGTACTAAGCAAGCTCGTCCTCGCTAGGATTTTCATCCTGGACATTCTGCTCGAAGAAATCTGCTCGAGGGTCAAGAACCACCGCAGTTTGCATGCAAGGATGCTTCACAATTACTACTTGCGACGCGATCTGATCTGCGAGCATGAATGGCTCTGTGGTATCGAAGACGGTGTCAGGGTTCTCGGGGTCATCGCAAAAGAAACAGCCAGTGACGCTGTCCGGGCCAACTATGGAGTTCATCCGGTTATACATGGCGATCTTCGCTTTTGTCGGCTTCTGCAGCCAAGCCGCCTTGACAAATATGTACTCGACCCCACCAAGCTTGATGGCATAGACGTCTTCAAGACGGGCGAGCCTGGCACGCATGTATAATTGAGGAATTAGTTTGCAAAAACTACTGGAATCGTCTGAACATGGCCATGTTTACCCAGGGTATCTAAAGAAACTAGGTGAACATGGCCCTGTTATCACAATACATTACTAGGTAGGGCTAGAACATGGCCATGTTTACTCATTAATCATAAGCAGAAAGGCACGCACCTATCAGTCTCTTCCTCTTCACTTGTTCCACGCACGCGTTCGATGAAAAAAGAGCGGAAATAACACTGGACAGTTTTGAACTTCTTGTCCACAGCAGCGATGCGGAATCGCATGTTACCCACTTGTACCTTGTTAAACCTGCGGCACTTTGTGGGGCAACCACGCAACAACTCGATTTCGTCGGGAGTGAATGGTCGTCCGAGCCAAGGAGTCGGATCTTCGTCGGCGGCTAGACGGCATGTCATCCTCCTTTGCAGTCCTTTCTTCAAGCCACGACCGCCTCTCTTGACCCTGCGAATCACCTGAGTGATTAGTTTGTGGAAACGTGGATGGAAATCATGCACGAACATGGCCATGTTTACTTAGTGTTTCATTCAGGCATTGATTAGATGAGGCCTTACCTTGTTCGTAAGTCCTCATGATATGCATCAAGCAGGTCTTGCAACCGTCGGTAATGCCCCACATTGGTGCGCATCCAAACATCGATGCACGCTCGCTCGCCTTCGGTCAATGTGTGCTTCTTCCCTTTATCGGCCACAACAACGCGGTCCCGTACAAGAGCGGGGACGACAAGTGGCCGTGGAACTTCGTTGCGAAGTGCCATAAGTAACCCTCGTACATACTGAATGGTCTTCTGCCGCCCCATTCCGTTCATGATGCTCTGCACCGGGAAGGCATTGTTCTTCACCCACCTCCCGATTTTGCCATTTAAGGACTCGAATACGAACATCCAATACTCGCGAACCGGCCCGAGGTCTCGAAGTTGGTCTACCACGTGACACAATAGATGTGTGTTGAGGACCCACCAGTGAGGGCTCGTCCCATGTCGCGAGCTCTCCATGGTGACGAGCCACTCTCTAATGTACTTGTCAAGTGTCGGCAGCTCCTGAATCCCCATGTTCACCATCAACAATAGGTAGGTAGGGCCATGTCCCACCATGTTCCTAGAAGGTCATGAACGGGTATGGCCATGTCTAACCATGTTCCTAAGGGATAATGGTCAAGTATGGCCATGTTCACTCTGTAAACTAGGTGGGCATCGCCATGTGCATTCAGCCTTCACACAAAATGTAAATTCTTGGTGACGCGACAGGGAACATGAGAGCAAGGTACCAGAGAACCGCACCTTCAGATCGATCTCGTGGGCCGTGATTTCCCGGACTATCGTTGAAAGTTGCCCCACCAAACGTGCGAGTGCATTGGGTGAGTCATCGTCCCTTGGCCATGCCGCGAGGATCGCGAAAAGTCCATTTCTGAACATCACCAAATATTCGTGGGCTTTTAGCTTCTTTGCGTTTCCGTCTGAAGACAGTTTCAACAATTTCCATTGACCCGCTCCCCATTCCCGTGGAAAGCCAACTTCCTCTCTCGCGAATTCCTCGGCTCTCTTCAAGCACCTTCCCGTAGCCGTGCGCACGTCGACAATCTGCCAAGGGGATGTCCTTTTGGTGTAGTTGCCATTCGCATCTGCTCAAGTGTCGGACCCGACCATAATTCACGTATGGATGCTAAACTTTTGAACAAACCGGACAGAACTGCCTACATATGGCCATGTTCAAGCATGTTCATAAGCCAAAACGGCTGGACACAGCCATGTTTACATAGGTTTCGCTGGATGGGTTCACGTCGGGTCAGGCCTATGGAAAGGGGAAAATACCAGTTGCCCACCATGTGGGTTTAATGCCTTGAGATTTCGCCCACGTTCGCGTTTTCTTGTCAAAGTCAGTTCCCATCACGGCGTCAAGGACGTGCTCTCCAAGATTCTTGATCAAGTGCATCAAGTCGATGAGGTAGTCCTTGGCCTCATCCCAATACGGCAAGCGTGAGAATTCCGAAGGAAATTTTATACCGGTAGCTTTTATCATCGTCTCGAGATCCTTCATCGTGAAGTGTCCGCTTTCCTTAAGCGTTTGGTGCTGCGCCGCGTGGTGCCGTATCTCGGCATCCGTTCTCTTTTGAAACTCTGCGGGACCTGCGATGCAACAGGGTGAACATTGCCCTACCCATCATCGAAGCCGTCCGAACATGGCCATATCCGGTCATGTCTACACGTGGGTATGGCCATGTCTATGAAAAACACTAGCACAGCATGGCCATACTTAACCAATATCTGTCGCTTGCGTGCAGTACATCAAGGGAATACCAGAGAAGGTTGTTTACCAGGCTCGGCTTCCGTGCGGAAGGTATACCGCATCCCCTTGAAGATGCTAGATCGCCAACCTTGCAGGTTGCATGCAATGCAAGCCATGTACGCCCCCACATCCTTGCGACAAGCGCCATCCATCAAACCTTTGATGTCAAACAACATCTTAAACAACATGCACCTCAAGTTGAAGGTTTCTTTTTTCACGATGTCGTAGCACGGCACGCCATCCCATAACTCCAGCAGCTGGTCCACAAATAGCTCGTAGATAGGTTGCGTGCTTTTTGGCTTCGAGCCGCTACATATCCCAAACACCTCCATGTTCACGAACTTGCCGCGGATGGTGGGGTGCATATTGAGGTATTGAAACGTCACCGGGAAAACTCCGCGCAGGTCCTTCCACACCGTGGCGCCATCCGCACATCCTAAGATCACCACGTTGCGGGGATCGCTGAAGAACTTGGGGTACCTTTCCCGCCGTTGCCTCCATGCTGGACTGTCTGCGATAAACAGGTAAGTATGGCCATGTTCAGTAGGTTTCTAGAAGGACAGGGCGGCCCGAACACAGCCATGTTCAGTAGGTTTCCAGAGGGATAGGGCCCAAATATGGCCATGTTCAGTAGGCTTTCAAAGGGCATTCCTTTCACAATCGGGAACTGGAAATTTTCACTTACCCCACATAGTTCCCATCGCCTCCTTGGTCAAGTCGCATGGAATATGGCGGGCGTGCGCTTGCATGTCCACGCAAAGCTCCGGGTGCGCAAAATTCCTTTTGAGAAGATCCGGGAGGTTCCAATAATGAAACGTGGACTTTCCTCTCCGGCTCGCCAACGGCTTCTCGAGCATCTCCGGGGCCCATCTATCGGCGCCACACGTCGAGCATGTCCGGCACATTGCGTGCTCTCCGTCGAATCTGCAACATCCATTTACACAGATGTCCACCGACTTAGAAGGCAAGCCATACATGGATAGATGTCCTATGGCCTCTTGGTAGTTCTTCGGTAGAGTGCCCTCCGGGAACATCTTCGGCAAATTTAGACGAAGTATCTCCAACAAGTCGTTAAAGGATCCTTGACTAAGGCCATGCTCCAAGTTCCATTCCAAGAGATCGAGCATGAGCATGAAGGCATGGTTTTCCTTACCAGAAGCATCCTGCGAAACTGACACCACCTTTAGAAATGGGACGGACATTGCCACGTAACTGTGCAAACATGGCAATGTTCGCCTTGTTTACATTTAGAAATGGCAAGACATGGCCATGTCTGTCCAGTACCTTATTAGCCAGTGCATATCCTCACCTTAAACCTCACCTGAAACCACATTAACTCAAAGTGCAGCAACAGCAAGCGACACCGCGGTTGTTGTGTTATTTTCAGGTCGCACCTTTACCATCTCCTCCAAGCTCTTTAGTATCTCGTTGATTACATCCATCTCCTCGTCATTCGCCTCGTGTGCGGTACCACTCATGCCATCATCTCGATGGGGGATGAACATTGGGTGCGATCGCACTCCCACAAGGCACTCCACGATAGGAAATGCCACATCCCATGACTGGTTGCCGCAATGAAGAGAGATGTGCACGTCATCCTCCGGATACATATCGTCGAAATTGCCGGGTTTCATCCACCCTTCGTACTCGTCGAAGTCAATGCCTTCGATGTGGTTGAGGAAATACATCATCTTCTCCCACTCATACTCGATTTTGAGGAGCTCCCCGTTCGTGCGTGTGGAGGTCACGCTCACGTGAAAACAGGCGGTGTCGTCACGTTCTTGCCGAGTTGGGGAGGCGACTGCAACGAGCACCTTGGGCAGGTATTAGGCACACATGGCCATGTTCACCAATTACCTGAAGCTATACAAGGCAGGTATGGCCATGTTCAATAGTAGGTTCTCACCTGCTGGCTCAGACGGGAAGGGGGAACTTGGAGGGATCGGGGATATGCCGCGACCATCGGCATCTCCTATAGACCCCCCTCCCCAATCCTTCTCTCCGAATTCATCCATCTCTTCATCCGTCTCCAAAGTAGGTTCGGTAGAATCATGTGGGGTAGGCGGCCTAAGAGGAAGCACGGCATCCGGATCCGGTTGTGGAGGTACATGCCAACCGTAAAGCCTCTTGTGTGTGTAGATGGTTCTCGTTGACACTTCCTTGGTGATGTTGTTCTCCACGCAACGACTGCAACCACATGGCTTCTTTACCGCGTTCCTTGCGCGTGGACCGTTCTCCACACCTCCGCGGCGGCGTCTGCACGAAACCGCGTACAAACATGGCCATGCTTACCTTGTGTATTCCAAAAAACCTATACAAACAGCGCCATGTTTACACCGGGTTTGAAACCATACCTCGCTATAGGGTGTGGGAACGCCGGGTTTAGCGGAGTACACATTATGGCCTCGTCGGCTACCTCGCGGACGATGGGTTCGGTGTCTGCGTCATGGGCACGGGAATCGTCTTGGGCCACGGCCTCGGAGATCGGAGAGTCGGCATCGGAGGCCAAGAGCACCATCGGGTGTGCGGAGGTGGTGGCATCGGCACGGGAATCGTCTTGGGCCACGGCCTCGGAGATCGGAGAGTCGGCATCGGAGGCCAAGAGCATCATCGGGTGTGGGGAGGGGGGGGCATCGGCATCGGGGCTGGCGTCGTCGGAACTCGTGACATCCTTGCTCTTGATGGAGTCGTGGTCATCCAAAGTGGGTTGCTCGGACTTGGTCAAATTCAACTCGTCCGGCGGAGCCATACAAATGTCGTCGTCCCTCACCACTTTCAAAATCGCGTCTTTGATCATGGCAAGATTTCGGTGGACGGGAGGTTCCAATGCCCAACGGTGGCCGGCATACTCGATGTTCGCCGGATGGTCCTCTAGGTAGAGTGTATCGGCGATGCACTCCCATATTCTCGAACGGTGGCCCTTCGCATTTGCCACCATGTCGAAAAACTCTTGCGGCGTGCACACCGTTTTCTTCTCTTCGCCTGAATGGGGCATGAAGGAATGGATGGTGACATTGCGTTGCCTGTTGCAAAAGAATCAGAAATGTGTTAGTAGGGCCATGCCCACATCGTTTCAGCAATGGACATGTCTGATCAGGACTTGAGCATAGATACATGATAGGTAGGGCCCTATTTACCCTTGTTAATGTATACACATGGCCATGCTTGATCAGTACTTGAGTATAGAAACATGGTAGATAAGGCCCTACTTACCCTTGTTTATGTATAAACATGTCCTTGCATAATGCAGCACGCAATCAAGCTTACGGAATGTCACCTTGGATCCGAAAGTTGGCTTGCCAACGAGGAATCGTCCGAGTCACTGCCTGAATGCAGGTCTGGCAACGATGAGTCGTCCGAGTCCGTGTCTGAGCGCTGGCTTGGCAAGGAGGAGTTGTCGGAGGCAGTGCTTGAAAGCAAGCCTGGCAACGAGGAGTCGTCCGAGTCCTTGTTTGAACGCTGACCTGGCAGCATGGAGTCGTCTGAGTCCATGTCGCGGCGGTCGGAGTTGGCTTCGGAGTTGGGTGTATGGGTACATGGGGGCGAAGTAATAGCTGTGGCTGCAATGTCTTCGGCATGGGGGTCCGACCTACAGCGAACACGGCCAAACATGGCCATACCTGACCCCTTACCATTGCAGGTAGGGCAATGCTCGCCCCGGGTTCGTCCCGAGGGCGAGGCAGGTAGGGCCCTACTCGTACCGTAATCGTGCCGCAGCACCCCTTAGTCGACGAACCACAATGAAAGTTTAACATCACACAGGCGAGGTAGGGAAAGTAAAAAATTGGCCAGGGCCTCCGGCGCACAAGGTCGCATGCATGTAGCAGGAATTTCCGTGCTTTTCGGTCCGACCTACAGCGAACACGGCCAAACATGGTCATACCTGACCCCTTCCCATTGCAGGTAGGGCAATGCTCGCCCCGGGTTCGTCCCGAGAGCAAGGCAGGTAGGGCCCTACCCGTACCGTAATCGTGCCGCAGCACCCCTTAGTCGACGAACCACAATGAAAGTTTAACATCACACAGGCGAGGTAGGGAAAGCAAAAATTTGGCCAGGGCCTCCGGCGCACAAGGTCGCATGTGGCAGGAATTTCCGTGCTTTTCGGTCCGACCTACAGCGAACACGTCAAAACACGGCCATACCTGGCCCCTTCCCATTGCAGGTAGGGCAATGCCCGCCCCGGGTTCGTCCCGAGAGCAAGGCAGGTAGGGCCCTACCCGGTCATGCCGTCGCGTTCAATGTCAGTGAAGGTGGCGCGTGCCGGATGATTGTCGTATTCTTCCGTCAGAATGATTCCATCCCAAAAGAGTTCCTCAACTAAATCTATAAACCCATTCGTGGGATTGGCATCCCATTCGAGGACACGTTGCCTCTTGAAGGCATCGTCCGCACGCGGCGGCGTCGTCAACCCATCGCCCTCACCCGGAGAATTTGCCAAGCGATATGCAACAGTGGCTCTTTTCGCGGGATTGACCCTCCGTCTCTCCTCCGGAATCCCACCTTGCGCCAATCTCTGTGCGCGGGATGTCATCGCCTATTGTGCCTGCAAACCGCTTTTGCCCACGTACGTAACCTGCTGTACCATCATAAGTATGGCGTAAACATGGCCCTACCTAAGCAGTTTCAACAGCCGAGATGGTGAAACACGGCCTTGTTAGCCTTGTTTTACTGCCAACATTGGGCAAGACGTACATAAAACGGACCATGTTTGATCTGTGTTTAAAAACACGTGGCAAACTTGGCCATTTTTGGGCAATGTTGGCAGTAAAACAAGGCAAACCACGTTGTGTTGCGCCGCGGAAGATGTTTACCTTGTACCTGAGTAGAATTGCCCTGGTATGGCCCGGTTCGAACAGCATTCACGCGAACACAAGGTAGACATCTTCAGCGGCGCACATAGCCCAAATCAATGCCCCAAATGCAAAACCCAATGGGGAAACGACCCAAACATGGTCATGTCTAGACCATACCTTAGGGTGCAGGCGGGCGTGCCAAAAAAATCGGTCATTTTGGTGAAAAAACAAAGTTGAGCTCAAAAGAAGGGGGCTTGGGCGCAGACTACAATGGTGAAAACGGTTTGTTGAAAGGTTGTAAAGGCCTTTGGAAAAAAGGCCTTTATTATGTGGAACTTCAACTTGCGAGAACAAAAAACAAAACTAGAAGACGACGGAAACTTGCGTTGCCCTGGGGCATGGTCATGCGCGCGGCGCGATTCGAATCCGACTGATCGACGAATCCAACGCCTGGCGATCGAAAGTGCCAAAGTAATTTCAAATTGGGGCGTCCGATGCGAATACGAAATGCGTTGACCTCGAGTGACCGCGAATCCCGCTTCCCTTCCCCTTCTCATCGATCCACGGAAACGCAGGCGGCGTACTGCGTGGAACGGATAGGGAGGGAGGTGGTGCTTTACCTTGCAGGAAGTCAAAACGGTTTATTAAAGCGAGCGATACCGTTTTAAGGCTAAAATTTACTGCTGCCTGCGAAGCACCACCTCCCTCCCTAGAAACGTAAGTGATTTGAAAAATGCCGAGCGGCATGTTATCCTACGACCAATTTAAATTTGCCCGCGCGAAAATGGGCAAGCTCGCGGACAAGGAAAAGTACCGGCAATACAAGCGCAAGTATGCGCTTTTAAATGCGTCCGACTCCGAGAGCGGTGGCTCCGAGGACACGGACGAGGAGGAGGAGGAGGAGAGGAGGAGGAGGATCCGGGGGCCGAAAGCAAGAAGGGGAGTGGGCTTGACCGCTTCGCCCTTGCGATGGCCAAGGTGAAGTCCACAGGGGATTCAGTTAAAAATCTTCAGAAAGCGCAAAAAAAGGAGGGGAAGGAGGCGGCGCAACACAGGAGAGACGTCTTCCGTGAGTAACCCAGCCGAAATCCTGCTTGAAAAACACTTGCTAGGGTGTTAGAACATTGCACGAACACAGCCCTGTTCGCCCACCTTCCAGTTGTAGGCAGGGGGTGTACACTGCGTAAATAGGGCAATGTTTGGGTAGTGTCCTGCTTGTGTTTTATGTTGTCCTGTCGCAGGAAGTTCAGATGCTAACGTGTGGGGTGTTTGTGTTTGATTTCACAGACGATATGGTGGTGAAGGGGCATGTAAATCCCTTCCAGGGTCTGGATAAACAGACCCTGGCTAGGGATAGGTTCCGCCGTCGAATGGCGGAACTAATGCCCCTCACCGCCACGTTGGGCTCAAGTGGGGACAACCAGCATATGAAGTTGTCCACCTTGATGCAAAATTTGAGGCGCCGTCACAAGTGGGGGAGGTGGCGCCTCAAGGCGGGGGAGGTGCATGTCTGGGTATGCAACATACCCGGGCATGCATACACCACCGCCAACGTGGAGGTGTTTTCCCAAAAGAAAGGCCAACCCACAACGGCCGAGATCAAGGCCGGGGTGGAGGCTGCGGGTTTGACCCAGAACGGCGACGTCCCAACGGAAGGTGCGTTCTTTGCTTGAAATAAGTTTTGTGATAAGTTCTTCGTTTCTTATGTGCAAGTAAGGCCCTGTTCGCACCGTTTAGTACAGAAGTACTATACAAGTAAGGCCATGTTTACACACTACCTATGCAAACATGGCCATGTTTGAAACTAACTTAGTGTTGGTCGTGGCAGCAGAGGATCGGAAGGCAATCCTGCGGGATCTTATCGACGCCAAGGAGGAGGAGGAGGAGGAGGAGGCCAGGGGCAAGGGGAAGGCCGAGCCCAAGGGCAAGGAGAAGGCCGAGCCCAAGGGCAAGGAGAAGGCCGGGCCCAAGGGCAAGGAGGCCATGGCGGGCAAGGGCAAGGAGCCCATGGCGCCCAAGCGCCAAGGGCTCAAGGTGGCCGAAGCCCGAAAGCGGGCGGCCGAACAGGAGGTGCTTGAGCACGGCCGCCTCAAGGTCGGCGACCACGCCTTGCTCATGGCTAGCGAGGACCACGAGGTGGAGGATGAGGAGAAGAGGTGGAAGGCGGGGACACCCGATGTTCCCACCTCTTGGTACAAGGACGACCTCACCCCGCAGGTCCACACCCCCCTGCTCTGCGGGGTGGTGGTGGAGACGGTGCCCAAGAAGCCGGCATGGCACTTTGGGCACCAGGTGGCGGGGGGGCTCCCCAGCGACCAGCTGTGCATCAAGGCAAGACCAGAACATGGCCCTACCTGCAATGTTTTCCTACGAAACCGCTTAAACATGGCCATATTCGGCCATGTTTACACTTCGAACTAACTTACGCGTGTGCTTGCAGATCACGGAGTTCCATTGGACTCTGTACGACCCGGTCCCCCAGGACCGGGTCAAAAAGGCACTACTCTACCTGTTCGGACAGGTGGAGGAAAAAGTGCCTGAGAAGGCAGAGTTCAAGAGGCACCTCGATGACTTCCTCAAGGGGAGGTTCGCTACGGGGAGCCTCTTGTGTTGCGTGCCATGGGAGCACGCAACACAAAGGTACGACGCCGGAAAGGAGTTGTTGTACTACCACTCCGGGAAGCCCGACGGGCTGAAAGTGCCTAAACCGGCGGGAACCTCCGCGGAGGACGAGGACGAATCCGATTCCCCGGATGAGGACTATGTACCCACGCCCAACACGGCGGATGATGATGCGCCCGAAAAGGGGGATGAAGAGGAGGGCGAGGACGAGGACGAGCAGGAAGAGGCTCCTTCTCCTTCTGCAAAAGGCAAAAATAAGAGAAAAGTAGACAGTCCTGCAGTGAAAGGGAACAAGAGGAGCAAAAAATAGAAAAATGTACACTTTCAGTAAATATTTTTAATTGAAAAATCATTCAAACATTGCCATACTTACCCTGTACTTGAGCATGGATACATGATAGGTAGGGCCCTACTTACCCTTGTTTATGTATAAACATGGCCATACTTACCCTGTACTTGAGTATAGATACATGATAGGTAGGGCCCTACTCACCCTTGTT
>LGRX02004899.1:0-11559 GCA_001247695.2 Cymbomonas tetramitiformis
AGACCACGAGCCTCCGGACGCGTTTTTTTTCTTCACTTTTTTAAGGATTTTTTATTTTTCTGTATTACACCGGAGGCTCTGGTACTTTTCGCGTGAGGCCAAAAAAAAGGTTCTCCGAATGCTTTAAAAACTTTACAGGGCCGAGAATATGTTTAGACAAGCAAAAGCTTTGCTTGGAGCGGGGTCAAAAAGTCATTAGGCTCTTCACAACCACTGGTAATAGGATTTTTACAGTAAACACTGGCAGACAGCAAAATTGTAAATCTTACAAAGTGCATAACTTTTCAATGGATCCTCTATTTTCGATCATCTAACCATCATTCCAAACTGGATTTTCACCCCCATCTCCCGTATGCACATGGTTACCTTAAATTTCATCTCTAGGCATATGAAATATCTCGCCTCCCTAGTCGAGTCAAACACTCCCACTTTCGGAATCAACTATGCTACGCTAATATGTTGCCACGTATATCCATTTCACCCAACATGTCGATATATACAATTATATAGATATTGTTGATGATGTTCACTTCAACGAGTTACATACGTTTTCTAGCCTTCTTACTTCGGCTACGCGCCGTGATCGGTACTACCGGCTCTGTCTTTCTCCTTTTCTTTGAAGTCGTACGTTCCCTGTTACATTTCGAAAGAGCCTTCAAGCCCTTAGTTTGAGGCGGTGTGCAAGATGCTATGGCCAATCTTGTCCACCTAGGTGTAGCCCCCCCCTGCCCAACAACCCAATCAGCCATGGTCAAGAACGCAAAGATAATGATGTTTAATGAAGCAAGGGGGGTATGTATCTTATAGGGGGAGGTGTTACCTTTCGATAGAGCTATTAACCGTGAGGTTTCATGAGGTGTGGAAGATGTGCTGGAAGTGACGCCCCGACTGTCATTCCTATAGTTAGGGTGTATGACTGTCACCGGTCCCGGAACCCTAGACCCCGAACATATAACGGGAAGACTCGGTATTCTGTTGATCCGGTTTATTATTCTGATGCACCACACTCCGAATATACAGTCAAGCTGATATATTCAGCAAGATGCTATGGCCAATCTTGTCCACCTAGGTGTAGCCCCCCCCTGCCCAACAACCCGATCAGCCATGGCCAATAACGCAAAGATAATGAGGTTTAATGAAGCAAGGGGGGTATGCATCTTATAGGGGAAGGTGTTACCTTTCGAAAGAGCTATTAAGCGCGTGGTTTCATGAGGTGTGGACGTTTTTAGGCGTGGTTTGGTGCGCCAATCCTATGGAGAGAGAATTAACCTATCAGCCATGTATAGTTCCATACCCACGCGCATATGTGAAGGATGCGACAAGGAAAAGTGGAAAATATTTCACCTTAGGACTAGTATTCCGCGGTCGCGCGCATCCACCCGTGCAGATTTGCGCTTGTACGCCACCAATCACTCACGCATTTCGTGTGCGCAAAACGCGCTTTTGGAGCGACCATTCTCAAGGATGCTTACGGTCTAAAGACACAAGATAAATTCTAAGCGTATCTATGGGGTATTAACTCTTGGAAAATGTTCGCTAGAGGTCCCACAAAAAATTCTAGACATCTCAATAACGTGTCGAAAATCCGTTCTGTTGCGGTCCGTGCGGCAGTTCGGAAGAAAAAAGGTAGCGAAATTCAGCCCAAAACACGAAAAGAACCAGAGTTTACGAGCTGCTTTCCATTCTTGTCGTGTCGAAAATCGCGATCGGCCGCGCAGCGGCCGCAGCTCGTAAACTCTGGTCTCAGCCAGAGAACGTCTATCGTGATATAACAGGTGAACAGGAATCGAATCAACAAAAATCAGAAGCAGCTCTCAGACTGCGTCTCTTGCTTGATCCAACCAAGCATATATTTTGCCTGCGCCGGCCCTCTACGACAGCATCCCGTAACGTCGTTCGATCTTCGGAAAGCGGATATAGTCTGAAGGATTTTGACATTGTGTGTTCCAGTCGTCCTGGCCATACCTTCAAGCCACTAGCATTTGCAGCTTGTGCGGTTGAGGACGTGTGTCTGCCCGAATCACCTCGTGAATCCGTTCGGCAGACTATCTTCTATTATTTTCGACTAAGATATTCGGGCGTAAATTGTAGTGCACGGCCTTCAGAGCATTCGGCCCTGGACATAATCTCGGGCTTTGTGCAGCATTCTTTCAACCTTCCCCCTTTTGGCAGCAGGCAGTGGCTCCCTGCTCGTCCGTAGGTCCGTAGTTGTACAGCGATGGGGAAGAAAGGTAAGGGCGCGAAAGGCGGGCCAGAGAAGCCCGACACCATGTCCGATGACGTCTGGGCACTTTTCAACAACTCTACTGACCTCATCCAGAATCTGCGCGGCTCTTGCGTATTCAACACGATTAATTGCATCCTGACCCGGTCAGAGGTACGCGCGTCTCACGCATCGATCATACACCGTTAGTCGGGCCTCTCTCCGGGGTCTTGCAGTTTCTTAGGATGCCAGAGGAGTGACGGCAAAAAAACGCGTTCGGTAATGACTTGGTGTTTTTTCCTGCAGGCTGCAATGTTCCTTTGGCAGCACGCGGCTAGTAGCCAAGCAAAGAAAGAGGAAATCGTGCAGCTCGGAGCCGTGCCGCACGCCATCGCTGCGTTCAAAGCCGTTGAGGATCACGAGCGCGCACCTTGTGTGGGTGAGCGTCCTTTGAGCTTGAATACGTCTAAACAGCAGTGCAGTCTCCAACGTATCGATAAAAAAACAGTTTCTTTCTGGGCGTGGCGAGGAGAGAACGGAAACACTTAAGCCAGTTGAACGTCGCATTCAGGTTTGTTACATTCCCTCGCCACTGTAGAAGTGGCCCGGGAACAAATGGTAAATGTGAAGCCCATTCCACCGCACCCGCCTATCAACCTGGTACCGCTGTTGTTCGAGCACTTGCACACGGATAGCACCGCCACGGAAACCGGCGTCATGGGCGTTATCTGCAACTTGTCCTTGAGCGAATACTCGCGCCCTTCAATATTAAAGGTTTGGTTCAACTCCCTTCTCGTGAAATCCACACCCGTTTCATACTTGGCTGTAACTGCCAAGGGGACACTTTTGTTCTGGAACTACAGGATCCTTTATTGTTGTCGAATCTTCATAAACGTGATTCGCGTTCTTTTCGTGCGGATTCAAACTCCTAAGCTTCACACACCAGCGCAAGCGTTGCTTTTCAGAGTGTCTCTTTTATCCCGCCGCTTCTCTACATTTAAATGCTTCAAGCTCCTCGAGGGCGGTATGCAACAAGGAAGGGGGGCTTCAAGGATTCAAATATATCAGTGGATTTCAACGACAGAGTTTTGCGAGGCCGTTGGGAAACGGTTTGTCTTTAAAATGAACTTACGGGTAGAAGATGCAATTCGTGGTGTAGTGGTGGCTAACTATTGGTGCTATTGGCACTTGGCAGGAAATCCTATCGAAGGGCCCAAAGAGAGTGATCCACGTGATGTCAAACAGCTTGAACGCCGAGGCACGGCGCGACGCCGCGCGCTGTCTCAAGGAATGTTGCACTCTGCCTATACTGCCCGAGGATACACCAGAGCACATTCGCGCGAAAGAGAAGGAGAAAGAGAAGGAGACCAAGACACTCTTTCTGCAGCACGGGCTTGTCGAGGCAAGCATCCGCACGGTAGCCAACGGTTGCACGGAGTGCGTGACCGGGGTCAAGATAAACGGGCCGTTGGCTATTGAGAGCATCATCGGCCTCCTTCACAAGATGTTGCAGCTCGAGGTGCGCCCAGTGGTATGCACGGTAGCCGGTGCTACGGCAGCTAGCTGACGGCAGTCCGAATTCGATTGGCTCTCGAAGTGTTCTGCCGCTTCCGTGGCTGCAACCCCAAGTCGCTCAAGTGCTGACGTGGCTGCAACCCCAAGTCACTCAAGTGCTGACGTGGCTGCAAACCCAAGTCACTCAAGTGCAGCTCTGTCTGAGTGACCCCAAGTCACTCAAGTGCTGACGTGGCTGCAAACCCAAGTCACTCAAGTGCAGCTCTGTCTGAGTGGAATGTGGACTGGTGCCCGGTCGTGCCGACTGTTCCGAGTGTCTCCGAGTGCCAGGGTCGTCTGACACTTGCGAAGACAGTAAGGAGTTGGGAACTGCAGTGAACTCCACAGTGGCAGCGGTCCTTGGCCGTTCAGCTGCGAACTTGTAACTTTTTATTAGGTGAATTTCGGCCGATGCTGCCATTTTGTTTGTGTGTGTGTGCCTGATGTATGCCATGCACAAGATTGTTCACGCATCTTCTGTCGGTTGGTGCCCTGTGCCAAATTATGAAAGTTGTTTGTTAGTCAACTATAGGTTGTGTTTGGTCAAATAGACGTGCAAACTATGTCGGAATTTGATTGGCGTATTTCACACGGTTGTGAGAAGTATGCTGGGCATTGACTTTGGTTGTCATCTGTAAATCGCTCGCTTGACCGAGATCTTATGTTGTCCTTAGCGCTGCACATAGCCCCTCTGTTCCATGCGAAGCTCCTCTATGCTCGCGAGTTGCTTTTACACCAGTCCTGGGTAGACCACGTGAGCTCGTGTGGGGAGTCCAATCAGGCGAGACCGTGTGTGGACAGATTTCTCAGCGCTTGTGCACTCTTATCAGCGTGTTACACACCTTGCCCTGAATGGCTTCTCTAGCTTTGGCCTCTGTGTCCTCGAGTGTTCCGTCTTAATGTGTGGCCTCGCGCAGGAGTCAAAGACAATATTTATGGAGTTTGAAGGGGTGGAGGGCTTATCCGCGCTACTTTCCGGAAAGCTGAAATGCAGCTTTGAAAATACCTTGCAGGTGGGGGACACGGCTGGCAACTAGTTTTAGGTGTCCGAGGGCCGTGTGTGGACTTCACGTTGGAACACAGCAGCACGTCCTTATTCAGCGCAGGATGTTTAAGTTTGCTGGCCAACTAGAGCCCGAAGCATCATTGTGTTTTGGCCTTCGTTGCATTGCAGCTTAACAAAGCTTGATATGTCTAGTATTTTTGTGGACAGTGCATCATGGCTCTGAGCCTTATCCAAACCCAAGTTTTTGATATGTCGGTCACGCACACCCTGCACCAACTTTCAAAGCCGTATTTCTGATGAGGAATCCCGACAAAGGGTTGCCCGAGGAGACTTCATAGGTTTGGCACCTTCGGAGATACGTGACAATCTCCGATAGTTTCATGCAACGGGCGGACTTGCATCGCTCTCGACGCCGCGCTGGGGACACTTACGGTGTGCGGCACAAATGCCCACTTCAGGGCAAGGCTTCCGCCGCTGGATGCCTGTACTCCATTGCCATCCCACAAGGATGGGCGAACAACCGGATGCCGTCGTCTCTCAAGCACTTTGATCAGCCGATTGTTGGAGGCGTAGTGCTTGGTAACAGTACTCCGGCGCAGCCGCCGCCGGCAGAGGGAGAGACTCCCGCGGAGCCAGACAAAGACGAGGAGTCGGCCGAGGACGTGAGCCTCCCCGGTGGCCCGCCCGAGGCCCTCGGTGCAGGCGAAGGAGTGCCGGCACTGAGCAATTTTCCCTCACCTTGACGCAGCCCTGTGGCAAGTGTGTGCTCCCGTTGCAATCAGGACTGCAATGAGGGAACTTTTGCTCAATCGGACAGTTGAGGCAGCCAGGCTAAAATCAAAGGGCTCAGATGCCCTTAAAACTGACACTGCGCTTCGATCTGAACGTATTGCGGGACGAAATGCACACGCCCTCCTCGTTCCATGATGGCTTTCCCGGAGGAGGGGACCCTGCGAGGATCCGCCCCCCCTGGAAAATGCCTTGCACAGCTAATCTTGCAAGCTGGGCCCGTCTTCTTTGTTGTCGTCCATATGTCGAGCGAGTAGGGGATTTGACGAGTTTGGGTGTTCAGAAGGGCGGTGCTCAGAATATTGTTTGCAAGGAAGCTTCTGTCAAGATGGAAAAAATGGTAACATCCCTCGCGAAGTGCTTTTGTCTCCTTTGCGATTCAGTCGCCATTCCTTGCCCTATGTGCTGCTTGGAGCTGGGATGATATGTATGTCTCAACGCAACCTATCAAGTTCCTCGGCTGGTGGCCTGCACATGAATGGGGTTTGGCTGTCGGCTGTTGCGTTGTGCAGTCTCTGTGCGAAGCATCATTGCTGTCCGCTTAGAATTTGATCATTGTGAGATCATGCTTCTGTGTTACACATTCAGGCTGACGTGTTGTCTCACAGTGGAAAGCAGGCTGCATCTGGTGGGGGGGACCAGATGGACTTAGCTACGCTTTGCTTTTGGGAGTAGCCTGTAGCAGCACTGGTGCCGGAACTTGCAGAGCAGCACTGGTGCCGGAACTTGCAGAGCAGCACTGGTGCCGGAACTTGCAGAGCAGCACTGGTGCCGGAACTTGCAGAGCAGCACTGGTGCTGGAACTTGCAGAGCAGCACTGGTGCCGGAACTTGCAGAGCAGCTTAGATCGAATAGTATTCCTCGCTACAACTGAAATTGGAATATCGTGGGCACTGATTGAGACGGGCTTGGTTCGCAGATCAACCTCATTTCGGACGCTGGCGCAATCCCTGCCCTGGTGGAGCTGTGTCAAGGGCCACCCATGCCTGAGGGTGGAGGTAAGAAGAAAAAGAAGGAGCCTCCTGTCGAGGCCGATATGGCGGAGGCACAGGCGAGCGCTGCAGGATGCCTGCGGTTGCTCAGCTTGCTGCCGAAGAACCGCCCACCCATTGTGGCGGCCAACGGAGTGCCAATTATGACCAAGTTGCTTGAATCCAAACTAGAGATCACACGTGCAAATGCCCAAGGGGTATTGGTTTGTCTCGGGGCAGATGACAACAACGTCGCGGCAATGGTTGAAGCCAAAGTACCAGAGTATATTACTGCCTTGAGTGCTCCAATCAGAATGTATGAGGAGCACAAAAAAAAGCTAGTTCCCTGAAATGATGCATATGCCTCCCGCTGCCACCCACTCCGCCCCTTGACGCCTATGAGCGTGTTGTTGTCTTTGTTATAAGGCTTATCTGCCGAGCCCATCTCCCTCAGACGTTGCACCACTGTGCATTAACCTTTTTTCCATATTGGTGATCAAATTAGTATAAAATTTAAAGAAGAGTGCACTATTTTCAAATTGAGGAGCTTATGTTTGCATTATTAGGGCTCAATACCAGGATGCTAGACATGACTGTGAGAAATTGATAACTTGTGTGGGTTATTGGATGAGGTGATGTGGAAAGTATGAGGATTCTAGCTACTAAAACCCAATTGCTTACTGCAGCACTCAGCAGGTACAGGACTTGTGATGATGGCACCACTGCTGCTCGCACACGTTTATTTAAAGTTGTCAACACGTGGTGATGTCAAATTATATTTTCAGTAAACGAGTATAGCCATCATACAGCTGGGTTGTCCCAGGGGTATTCCCAGGAGTTATCTATTATCCAGTATGCAATATGATCGGATCTTATATACTTTCTGTTCACATAAACCCAGACAGCAAGAGTTATTATTTTCTGCTGTCCAAGTCTGAGAGACCAACTCAGAGATCTCTCTTTATTCACCACCCTGAGCTCACAGATTATTTCCCCTAACTGTTCGCTCAGATGAATGTCACATTCCCTTACTATTTCTCCCAATAGTCCCTTGATATCAATTTCAGGCATTCAGACACCCCTTATCGTGAGGGGGTCTCAGCTACGTCGTGCCCCCTGGCACAACTCTCCCCCCCTTAAGAGTGGACTTTCCCCTGAAGCCACGACTAATGCATGAGGCTACATATAATGGCGTACCGGGGTCTCGATAGCTGCACTCGAGGTCCATCTGCTCATCAGCGTGAGAGAAGGGCTTCATCAAGGATCACGCTACCAACGCTCATCCCCAAATTCAACCGACCGCGCACAACTAATATCTAAGACAGGTCTTCAGTCTTCGTCTCTTCCTCGCCGTAAGTTAACCGTACTCCCTAGTTCGATAAAATGTATTCCTAGGTTGCAGTCGAAGGCTGTAATACTCATGCCGAAGGCATGTTCTCCCCCCAAAAATTTTGAAAAAAGGAATATTCTTTTCTAAAATTTCTTTATTCCCTTAATAGATCATTAGTATGTTGTCTTTACAAAAAGAATATTCGAATTCAAGTCCGACGAAGCACTTGACCCAAGGGTTAAAGACAAAGTGCACATTTATCAACAGGTCTACACAGATATACCATTATTCCAAAATCTAAATTACACTAGGAAAGGGAATTTATTTTTTTCTTTGTCCAGTCTATTGATCGTGGCAGATGTCACTGCGGTCGAATGAAATCTTGATGGGTTCCGATCTACAGAAGAAAAGTGCCAAGGTTTTCCTTCACCAAAACGCCCTTGTGTTCGTGTCGCTACAGGGTGAGCACGAGAGGTGCTCGCCCGCGCCCTTCCCCACGGCGCCAGGAGAAAGCGTCCAGGCGTGGACCGCTTTTCTTTTGGGGGGGAAGAGAGCGCGCCGAGCGCACCGCCACGCTAGCCATTTCTTTGATGGTGAGGACGTGGCCCAGCCGCTGGCGAGGGGCGCTCTTGGACGCACGCGAATTGAGGACCTGGTGAACCTATGGCATACGGTTGAAGCGGACGACGCGTAGTAGACGGAGAACTGAGTTTGTGCGCCTGCACGACGAGCATATGTGACCTCTTGACCGAGGTCCCCTACTTGCAAAGATTTTTGTTCCGTATTATCGACAACCTTGGTAGCCGATGCGAGTGTTATGACCATCATGATGGCGGGAAATTGAAGACCGAAAGCTGCCTTGATATGAGTAGTGTGCCGCTGTGAGGAGCGCCAGCGATGTGACCTTAGTGGAGCCCTCAAGCTAATCAGATGAGCAGACGCGATGAGCAAAGTAGTAACGTATATGTTCGCGAGGACGCTTCCCACGTGAAGGGGGGGGGAGTTGTGCTAGGACAACATACTGTGTCATGCGCGGATGACTCAGCGGTGTCATACATGCTAGCAGTGCCATACGCGCCTTACGATATTAGCGCCCGAGACCCCTGTTGAGGAAGAGACCCCCCTTAGTGGGAGTACACAGTACTAGTGTACGGTGTAATAAGGTGTCATAGTGAAGCACTGACACCTCATACTGCATGATATTGTAGTAGAAGCATCTGATAGGTTAATGGGACTTGGCCATCCTGACGAGGATTAACTCAGGGAGTTGAGTGAATAAGTAATGGCCAAGGCCAAAGAAACAGTGGAGTTTTCCAAGAGTAAATACAGCCGACATGGCAAAAGATGTAATCCTAATTCTTATATGCAAGTAATATGCTGTAAGTCTAGACATAGCAGTCATATGTTTAAAGAGCTGACCTAGCAGTACCTAGGCAGTTAGTTGGTCATTATATGCAGTCCATATATGACCCCCACCAGTAGTTACAGTGCCTTGTGAGGAGCAGTCCTCCCACAAGTAGTCGATGGCCATACTGGCCCTGCAGTTGCCGCGAACCTGCTAGGGGGCATTAGCCCTTACCGCATTTCGAAAGAAATGTTTGCACAACAGTGGACAGGGCACGCATATGATGGACAATATTTCACTTTAGGAGTGCCTGAGGAACTGTGCAGCCTGGCAGGAAACTGTGTTGATTGGACCCTTCCTGGCTGGGGCGGGGCACATCGTTTGGAGTTGGTTTTGGGGGATACCCGCCAGGACAAAGAAGGAACAGTCGCCCTCCCAACTGTAGCATGGTACTCCAATTTGGCAACGAAAGTTTCAAGCCAACTGTCTAAAGTTTCTTATGGAAAAGGGTATGAAGAGGTCAGGAAAATTGCAACTGATCTCAAGGAATAACTTTACAATCCCGCTCGTTTTTGTGAGACTCGTTTCGCGCAAGCTGAGAGAAAAGTGTATCTAAACTTTTTACGTGACTGGCACATCTTTCAAGTTAGGCTGCAGGGACGTGCGAACGAGTTCCCAGCTGACGAGGAAACACGTGAGCTCTTGAAAGTGTTGAAGAACTTTGAGTTTGTGGGCCTCTTGATGGGTGTCACCGATCTATTGGAGCACACTATGTTTCTATCTTTGAAGCTGCAAACAGTGAACACACTACCTTGGGAGCACCGCCAGGAGATGTTCAACTTCGAGGTTTTATTCAAGTAGTTGCTACAGGAGTTTAGAGCAGAAAGACTTCCGACGAGTCATGTGAGTTTTTTTTCAGAGAAGGTGGAGGAATTTCGAAAGGGAAAGTTTGCAGGTGTTAGCCTATTTGCTTGCACAAATAAACGTCGGTCCTTTGAATTCTTGATGGTGAAGCTTGGAGACTGGTGCGAGGTTGTCCTACACTTTTATCACACTCGTATTATCAGTGACATTCCAGAACAGTTTGCTTGGATGGCAGAGTGCTTTAACCTCCGTATTCTTATTTTTTTCTCCTTGCCCCTTGAGCGAACAGGCGCAGCTCGACAGTTTGGCTAAGGTGCACGCCTGGGCGACAGGCGTTGGAAAAATCAGGTTGCCTTCCATAGAGGACCTTCGGGAGCAGCACCTTGTTTTGAAACAACGCCTGGTAACTGCCTTTCAAGCCAGTCCCAAATACAATATGCGTTGGACAGGGGCCTCTGGTTGTGTTATTATGGAGGATATTTTCACAGACACATCACTTTATGAAGGAGTTTCTGACTGGCTGTATTTGTTTACCCATTGTTCCTTGAAGACCATCTGTGAAGAAGTCGTGGAAGGTATGGGGAGTACCATAGATGCCCATGCTATCGGTGGTAGGCACTTGGGTCAAGAGCGATACAGCATGGAAGCTATGGTGCATTGGAATGGGCCTGCACCCTCTGAGTGTGAATCTTTTGTCACACGAGTGTTCTGCGTGTGGCGAAGCGTCCCATCGCTGGGCGCCATCTCGCCCGGAGCGTCGGCCACACAGGCCTCAGCAGCGACCCTCACGTGGGTGCTGCGCTCCGCGCTCGTCGCCGGGGCACGCGTGTGCGGTGTGACGCTCCCAGGCCCGCTCATCTCCTCTCCGAAGAGCCTCGATGGCGCCCGGTCGCCGTGCACACGCTGCGCGCCACCCCTAGGCACCATGAGTATGGCGTGCCTGGTGGGGCAGCTGCGCGTCACGCGGCCCGAGACAGCGGCCATCTATCCGGCTGCCTCGCGGCGGTGCGCTCGGCGCGCTCGCGGTGGTCATCGTGTGCCACCCGCGGCGCGCTCTCTTCCCCCCCAAAAGAAAAGCGGTCCACGCCTGGACGCTTTCTCCTGGCGCCGTGGGGAAGGGACGAAGGGCGCGGGCGAGCACCTCTCATGCTCACCCTGTAGCGACACGAGCACAAGGGCGGCGCCCCTTGTCTGCGTGTGGCGAAGCGTCCCATCGCTGGGCGCCATCTCGTCCGGAGCGTCGGCCACACAGGCCTCAGCAGCGACCCTCACGTGGGTGCTGCGCTCCGCGCTCGTCGCCGGGGCACGCGTGTGCGGTGTGACGCTCCCAAGCCCGCTCATCTCCTCTCCGAACAAGAGCCTCGATGGCGCCCGGTCGCCGTGCACACGCTGCGCGCCACCCCTAGGCACCATGAGTATGGCGTGCCTGGTGGGGCAGCTGCGCGTCACGCGGCCCGAGAAAGCGGCCATCTATCCGGCTGCCTCGTGGCGGTGCGC
>LGRX02004900.1:0-36775 GCA_001247695.2 Cymbomonas tetramitiformis
GTGTACTGGTTTGCTCCTCCGAGCAGAGCAGAGTACTTCCAGCGATGGTGGTTGGTGAACGCCTCTCAACCAGAAACGGTGTGTGTACTGGTTTGCTCCTCCGAGCAGAGTACTTCCAGCGGTGGTGGTTGGTGAACGCCTCTGAACCAGAAACGGTGTGTGTACTGGTTTGCTCCTCCGAGCAGAGCAGAGTACTTCCAGCGGTGGTGGTTGGTGAACGCCTCTGAACCAGAAACGGTGTGTGTACTGGTTTGCTCCTCCGAGCAGAGTACGATGGCGGCTTTCTCTGAGATCGGTTCCTCTTTCTATGGTTTGAGATCCGTCACCAAAGGAAGTCCAAAACGAGTATCACGCGCACACTTGGCCGTGCCGGAACTAACGGTGACGAACATTTGTTGGAAAGGCGGCGACCGGTTGGTGAACTCTTGGCCGCCGGGAGGGCTTGGGACACTCAGGCACATGTGGGGATGGGATTCCAGGTAGGAACAGTGTGGAACAACAGGTGCAGTGCAAGTGTGGAGCGCATCACTCAAGACTGTAGCTTTCTCGCAGGGTGTCCAGCGCAAGGGGTTCAGTCCCACAGAGTTGGTGTTGGAGGTCGGGCTTTGCAAGCGCAGATCGGTGTCAGGCGCGCAAGCTCGGAAGAAAGCGATTCAGTCTATCATTCTCAGCACCTTGGGACAATTCATTGACACATGGGGCGTGCGGTGGGTGGACAAGCTCTCTTGAGACCACACTTTGGGGCGGGCAGGCACTGAGCACAGGTTTGGTAGTAGGGAGATGGTTCGGGGGGTAGATGTGAACCCGCTTCAGAGGCAAAGAATCAGTGTGCAGGCAATCCAGTCTCAGAGGCACTCAGGTGGCCCAGTGAGGCTTAGGGGGTCCCGTTCTCCCCTAGTGGGATCCGGAGAATCCGGATATATGTCCCGGAATGTGTGCTGAATCCTTAGATCCCCGGCGTGGGTATATAGTACAACCAATCTGTGGCTATGTGGTGCCAACGGAGTCGGTCCAAGGATAAGCCACACCAGGAGAGCACCTGGGGGACGGAGGAGATAGGACTTGGGCGGCACTGCACTGGCTGGGCAGCCTGTCTTGGGGCTGGCAATGGTGAGTCGGCGCGTGGCCCTGCTCTTGCTGTTGGATAAACTTTGGGTGGCGGGGTAGTGGGGAGTGTTGACACATGCCGGATTCCCCAGAGCCTCAGAGATTCCATCCTGACAATGATGGCCTCTTACAATTGGTGGCACAGCAGCATGTGGCATCACACCAAGCCGGCACTGAGAGTGATGAGCAGTTGCCGGGGAGCAACGGTCAATTGGTGAACTTTTGGCCGCCGGCAGAGTTCGGGATCAAACATTTCTATTAGTCTCTTTTGCTCTTCACATCTCATTTGAGGTCTCCGCGAGTGTTGGAGGTAAGCGGCTGCTTTCTTTTGGGAAGTCAGCTCAGGATGCTCGGCGGGCCGTGGATAGGCAGGCTACAGCCATTACTGTCGGGCAGCTGCTCAGATGCTGGAGGCGCGAGTGCAGGCCACCATGCGCAGTCTTTTGGGGAGTCGGCTCAGGATGCTCGGCGGGCCGTGGGTAGGCAGGCTACAGCCATTACTGTCGGGCAGCTGCTCAGATGCTGGAGGCGCGAGTGCAGGCCACCATGCGCAGTCTTTTGGGGAGTCGGCTCAGGATGCTCGGCGGGCCGTGGATAGGCGGCTACACACGTAATTGCCGGGCAGCTGCTCAGATGCTGAATGCATGTCACAATTGCCAAGACCCTCGGAGAGTCAGCTCAGGATGCTCGGCGGGCCGTGGATAGGCAGGCTGATATAGGGTTTTTTTTCTGGTGCATTTCCAGTGCGCGGCAGGAGCTCACCACATAGGCTTGGTGGCTGCGGGTTGGCTTGAGCAACTCGAAGCGTGCATGCGACATCCGGCTTTGGAAAACATTTGATCAAAAGAATAGCAGTTGTGGTCGACATCGTTCGTGGCGTCTGCTTAATCATTTTTGCATGCTGAGTCCCCCTTTGGCATAATCGCTGGGATCGCGGAGGCGGGTCACCGCCTTTCACCGATTGGGGCATCCTACGAGAGCATGCACATGCTGTCCCAAGGAACCGTCGAAAAGGTGCATTGCTTGGCCTCAGCAGATGTCACTATGCACATCACAGGCCGGTGTGCACTGGAGCCAGAACCCGCCTTAGCAGAGCGGGGCCACTGCAGATCTCTCAGAATCTGTCAGAGAATCAGAGTTGCAATAGTAACCCCCCTTGGTTTGTTGTTCTGGATATGACAGGTGCTATAATTTTTTGGCACGATGGTGGCATCAGCCAAGTAAGCGAGCTCGCTTGTGTATGCTGCATGATGCGTTCTTCAAGTATTCAACGCGTTCAGCGGATGCCAATGACTGGTGGTGGCGAGCATACAATGAAATGCAGAAGAAGGTTTTTGGAAAGAAGCGGAGACAGGCGCCATGGTACAAAATTTGGTGATATTTCAGGTAGTGGAAGTGGATGTGGCTCTTTCTATTTTTGTATTGCAATATTTGGTCTCCAAGATATGAGTAAATCTTGGGGACTATGGTCATAGCTCCACATGCATAGCCTTGTCCAATTTTGTTGATGATCCACGTTAGCTGGACGGACTGCAACTTTATCATACAATATATACATACAATGATATTTATATTTATATTATAGTCGTCATAACATATATAAGTTTTGAGTCCACTTCACAAAATTTAAGTTTAGAGTCACACTGCTATCACTAGTCATTCAGTGCATCTCTATGAAGCTCTATGAGAGAAAATCAGTGCAGCCATATGAACCATATCCTTCGCAGCATCATGCCGGAAGCCAAGAACTTGCTTTCAGTCCGGCCAAACATTTTTGTGGTGAACACCCCGGCGCACCTGGAGAATGAACAATACAGGATTATAACTCTCCCGCTGCGGAACTACGCGTTGGCAATAATATAGGGCGTTAATGGTGATATTTGTGGATGATTCAGTGGTGTACAGCCCTACGCTTGAGCAGCATGACGTCGACACGAGGGATTCCCCTGTCGTCCCGTTAGATATTTATATATTTATATATTTATATATATATGGGATAAGTCTACATCGGGGCCGACATCTCATTTTAATCCACATCGGGGGCCGACACTTCAATTTAAACCACATCGGGGCAGACACTTCATTTAATCCACGTCGGGGGCAGACATTTTATTTAATCCACATCGGGGTAGACATGTCATTTTTTCACATCGCTGGCATCTCATTTTAATCCACATCGGGTGTAGACATCTCATTTTAATCCACATCGGGGGTATGCATTACATTCAACGTAAGGATATAATGTAAACGAACCATAACTATGCAAATCCAACCGGTAGATATGTAAATCATATCGCGATGAAAATATCTACCGGTTGGATTTGCAAAATAATGTTTTATGGAGCGTCCAGCAGTGAAAAACTGTTTCATTTCGCCAAACAAGACAGTCTTTCGTCGTTTGCGGCACCAAAAAACATTATTTCGCAAATCCAACCGGTAGATATGCTCATCGTAATACGAGTTGCATATCTACCGGTTGAATTTGCGTAGTTATATTTCATTTACATTATATCGTTGCGTGTGTCTTCTGTCTACGCATGCTATGAAATGTCAACCCCCGATGTAGATTAAAATGAGATGTCTACACCCGATGTGAAACGTTTAGGCTTGTCAGCCCCCGATGTAGATTAAAATCAAATGGCGGCCCCCGATGTGGATTAAAATGGGATGTCTGCCCCCGATGTGGATTTAAATGAAATGTCGGCCCCGATGTAGACTTATCCCATATATATATATGTATATCGAGGCGCACCGTCACATTTACGGATCGGACGCACAATACGGTAGGCGCGCGGTGGAGAATATTTTGTCAAAGTGTTTGGGATACTTGTTTTAAAAACTGCTTACCCTGTAGACGCTGAAAATTGCGGAAGGGCCTTTAGAGTGAGCAAAAGGAGGGCGACAAAGAAGTGAGCCTCGTCGGAGACGAAGGCCTGTGGAGCCTTGTAGCCCGGTGGAGGTTTCGACTGCTCCAATATATGCATACATATATATGCTACGTGATGATGTGTATTATTCGAGCACACACCATCAGCTACGCGTGCGGTTTGTAATGAATAATGTCGGTGTAGCAGCTTCGACGACTGCTCAGATATAGCGAGGCAACGTCACAAGTATTGATCGAACGTACCCGTTTACCGAGGTCTGACTGGCAGCCTTCCTGGGAGTCCCGGTGTAGGCCCCTTTCCGTCACTCCTAGTCTGTTCTAGCTCGTGGTATGGCATGCGTCACAGCTGGTCACTTGCCGGTTGGGGTTTCCAACTCGGGTTCCAAACCCTGAGTGTGTCTCATATATCTACATCTATTCCGGTATCAATATACAACAGTGTTTCCCTTCATCCCACCAGGATATACCGATATTGCATATCCCTCTACAATATGAATTACACACGGTTTTGTTTCGATTCAATTTCGTTCATCTAAATCATTATCATTGCTTTTGCCCCGTGACTACCTCGTTCATACCTCATGGTTAAACCCACCCCAAAACAAGCGTCGGATACTACGGCGTATATCATATTTGACATACCAATGCATGTCTCATGGCCAATACTGCTCTCATCTCGATCGAACGAAATTATCCACGTGACCCATACCTTAATGCGAAACATATGTCAAATCCTCGCACGTCATCACAGGAGCAAGTCGGAGGTGACTTTTCAATGCGCCCGCTTTACCCTTGTAGTACTCGCTGACATTCTATAAATACATGTCAAATACCACTCATTGATAGCGTGCGAAGATAATGCCACCGTTTCAAGTCAGACGATTAGCAAGGCCGTTGATACGAAGACAGTGTCCGAACTGGAGGTAGATCTGCTGTGGCAAATGAGAGTTAGGAAGGCAAGCGACTTCAGGACTTGAAGCCTCGACTACAGGAACCACGTCGCATATCGTGAGAAGTCATATATAAAAATGATCCGGGCTGGCGCATGAGTGCCTCAGTATGAGCGCCGCCAACTGACAGATATGTACTGACCTGGAATATCTCCCAGAGTCACCTTACACCATAAAGGAATGGGCAATACTTGGCTTGGGGCCGGGCTTTTAAAAGACGATGCGCACACACAAATAACTCACTCACCCTCATCGTCACCCGCCGCTGCCGCCGCTGCCGATGCCACCGCCGCCTCACGCAACTTGTCCTTCTTGCTCTTTCTCTTTCCCTTCACCCCGCCATGCATCCGGTCGTGCGCAAGGCCTAGCTTTGAATGAGTGACGCCTTGCACCACGCCTACCACATCCAGAGCCCCATCAGCACCTCCACCAGCAGGCGTAGCAGCACGCATCGGACTAGCGTAATCCTTCGGCTCGAAGCCAGCCACCACCTCCCGCTCCAGCTTGTCACCGCCGTGCCTCTTCTCGATCAGCTCAAAGTGACCGACATCATTCGCCGTCACAAACGATACGGCAACGCCCTGCATGCCAGCTCGGCCCGTGCGCCCCACCCGGTGTGTATACTCCGCGGTTGAGCGTGGCAAATCGTAATTCACAACCGTCGGCAGCCCTTTCACATCCAGCCCCCGCGCCGCGACGTCCGTCGCCACCAATACCCGCGCCGGATTCGCGCCAGTCGTGTTGAACCCAGCCAGCCTCGCGGCGCGCACCTCCTGCGTCAAGCCGCCGTGCAGCGCAGCCGCGGTGATCCCTCGCTTCCATAGCTTCTGGGTCACATGCTCGGTCCTATATTGAGAGCCCACAAAGCACAGGATGCGGTCCCAGCCTTCCTCCTTGGCCAAGTGAGCAAGGAGACTCGTACGATCACGCGCGTCCACCCGGATCACCCGCTCGGTGATCGTTTCCACCACAGCCCCGACCTTGTACTTGTCCACCGCCGTTGTCCCGGCCACTGGAACCGGCTCCGACGCACCGCCGCCGCCGCCATCGCGCCGGTCCGGCAAGGACGGCGATATCCGAAGCGGCGACCGTCCACGGAACAGGCGCGCTGCAGCGGCTCTCGTTTTGTATGGAAATGTGGCGGAGAAGAGGCAGGCCTGAATCAGACCGTCCTCCGCACCCGAATCGTCGACGTCGTCGTCGGAACCGAGCGCGGTGTTCAGGTTGAAGTCGCCCGGCAGCAGCTCGAGAACTGCGTCCAGCTCCGCCGCGAAGGCCGGGTTGAGAAGCTTGTCGGCCTCATCCAGCACCAGCATGCGGGTCTCCGCCAGTGAGATACCGTTCTGTTCCACCACGTCCAATAGCCGGCCCGGAGTTGCCACGAGCACGTCGACGCCGCGCGTTAGATCGCGTAGCTAGGGGCAAAAGGTAGCCCACACAATCCAAAAACCGTGTTATTAGTTCAGTTACTCAGAGCCTTGCGAGATGAGTCACCCGGAGGACATTCGTGGATAGCTTTGAATTGGTACTAGCTTTAAACCCTAAAATCCCATGTCCCCTCTCGTTTGCAAGGTTGTGCTGAAGGGATCCGGAGGCGGCTTTTGCGAGAAAAAAATCGCAGACTGAATGCTCTCGTCATAATTATGAGGCCTTTGTTGCCCAAACGGATTGAGACGTTGTGAAATACCTGCGGGTTGATGGAGACGCCGCCGTGCAGCACAGATGATCGCAGGTTCGGTCCGGTCGCAGCAGTGTCGGCATGCGTGTACGTCAGCAGCGACCGAATCACGCCCGAGGTCTGCACCGCCAGCTCACGTGTCGGCGAGAGCACCACCGCCGCCGCGAATCGCCCGGGCCGGCGCGGCTCTGCCTCCATGAGCCGCTGCAGGAGCGGAAGTGCAAAAGCGGCGGTCTTGCCTGATGAGCCCAGCGCCCGAAATAACACCATTCGCTTGTTAGTTACGCGGAAAGCTGGGACAGAAGTGCGGTTCTCTGGTTAATTTTAGCCGAAACGTGGGACAGAATTTCGCTGTTCACACAGGCACACGTCAGCGCCACCTAATGTGACTCGATACGGTCACCTGCCAGCGCCTCTTACTGTGGCGAGATATCCGGTCAAACGTCAGCGCGACTGCAGGTGACGCAATATTCGGTCACACGTTAGCGCGACTTAGTGTGACGCGATATCGGATCACACGTCAGCGCGACCAAACGTGACGCGATATCCGGTCACACGTCCTGTAGACGGCGTAGTCGCGGGGGAGCTGGCCCTACCTGAGCCGGTGGGCGCCTCAGCCCAGACGTCGGCGCCGTCGAGCAGCGCCGGGATGGCTCGGCGTTGGATTTCGGTGGGCTTCAGCCACAGCTCGGCCTCGACGGCGCGAGTGAGCGACGGGTTGAGGCCGAGTTGGTCGAATGAGCTGGATTGTACAACTAGTCGCTTCTTGTTGTGCACCCTTCTCGGTCTTTCCCCCGGCGGAGAGAAGATAGCCAGTGATCGCCGCGCCCCGCCGCGCCTATCATTCGCCAATCTCAACCCTCCCACACCTGCCCCAGGGCCCTGGCAGTGTCCCTTTCGATTCATCGACGAACGCCTCACCACGCGCAACTCCCCTTGAGGGCAGATCACGTGCGTCCTCGCAACCTTCCGCATTTCCTTCCCGCACCCTGGCTGCTGCGATATCCTGCTGCTCATTATTCTTCCACACAGGTGAAACTCTTCTTCTCAGCGACGTTCTCCTACC
Source organism: Cymbomonas tetramitiformis (assembly GCA_001247695.2). NCBI lineage: Eukaryota > Viridiplantae > Chlorophyta > Pyramimonadophyceae > Pyramimonadales > Pyramimonadaceae > Cymbomonas > Cymbomonas tetramitiformis. The sequence continues at coordinate 7,689 of LGRX02004900.1, forward strand.
CTGCACCACTGCACCACAACGTCCCTCCCAATCCTGTCTGGCCCTCAATACCGTCTGCCCCTCCCTAGCACATCTGAGCTCTGAGAGTAGCAAGGCTGTCAGCGGCTGCTTGAGGGAGTTCGAAACCCCCGTACACAGGCTTGGTGACGTCGTAGCTGTGATAAAAGGTGCGAGCTCCGGCAAGAAGTTATGCCAGATTGTGGGGTTCGTGAGCCCCGTAAAGCACGGTCGGGCGAGGGGTAGGTCTCGAGACGCTGTGCCACTGCGTTGTGAAGCGCTAGGTTTGCGGTCCTCGTGACGATGACGTCCTAGCGCCTCCAACCCTTCGGGTTTCGGAAGGTACTTGTTCGCATTATTATACTGTATACTCGTGTAGACACATATTAAAATAGAAATTTTAGAAAGATCCAAAGAACAAAGAATATTGGGGGGAAAATTGGAGATGAAATCGGAGATTCCCCCTCTTTGAAAAATGCCGATCTTAAAATTATATAATAATAATAATAATAAAACATTTACGCTAGCAAAGGGGACAAAGTCCTGAGAGTGCGGTATCCCTGCAAAGCAGGCTAGTGAAAACACCAGGGGCTACTCCCTCTGCTATAGCGCGCCCACAAAGGGGCTCAACCCACTTTTCAGCAGGGTGACATCTAGAGAAAAGGCTAAGTGCTAGGCAAAAAACTCTAGAAGATGGAGAAGCAGCCATGGCCGGGTGAGTGGAGGCTAGGTTGGCCAAAACGTCACCCCCCCCCACGATTAAACTTACGTTTAAACGTATTGGGGGGGGGTCACGATTAAACTTTGCCGATTATTGCATATTCATAGTGGTGGGAACTGGACAGGCGATAGAACCCTTATATGTGGTCATTTGTTTGACTTTTATTATAGCATTTTATAAGCATTACAAGGTATCCAGGTGCCTCTCCCCGTTGATGCACATTGCTAACGAGTAAAGAACCTAGTACCTAGACATCAACACAACATCATGTCAAGACAGAAGACACACTTTGTTACGGTATGTATTTGAAGTGTAGCGGGAGTCTAGGAGCGTGCGCTAGATAATTGTACAGAGTGCACACAACACTTGGCAACGCTTCCTGGCTTCACGCAACCGTGTCACCCGTTATGCCTTCTCCTCGGAGTTAGCCTCGGCATACGATGGAGACGAGATAAGGCCAAGACATATGTCGATTCCCCCGTTGCGCTGGGCAGCAATATGACAACGAATTCTTTGTGTGTGAGCAACGATGACCCTATCGCAGTGCAAACATTTACAGAGTCGAGGAGTCTGCGGCTTGCGCGTTGCCCGCCATGTCGCGGAATGCCGATCAAAGGCAAGAATTCCATATTTGAACAATCGGAGGACCTCAATTATGTCATATTGATTATCGATCCGGTGACATGACATCCTTAAGTATGTAACGTCGCCTTAAGTATGTAACGTCGCCTTAAGTATGTAACGTCGGACCCCCCACGATTAAACGTCCGTTTAAACGGATTTGGGGGGGAGCACGATAAAACTTCGCCCACGTTTTGGCCAACCTAGAGTGGAGGGGTGGCTGAATCTGGGCGGTGGGGAGAAGTCGGAGAATTAAGGGGTTTTTGGAGACGTTGAGGAAGGGGTCAGGGTGGGCGGGGAGAGGGGTGGCGGGGGAGGGGAGGGGGGACGGCCCCTCCCCTTGGGGACACGGGACCATCTTTTATTGCAAAATTTTTGAGAATTATTGCAGGAGGGTTTTGCTGGAACAGTCACACCGCTTGTTGTGACTCTTCCTATAGTAGTGTGTATGACTGTCACCCGAACCCGAACCCTAACTGTTTATGCCCGTTATATCGGGTTAACTTATCGACTTTATTACATTCTGAGAAAACCTTCACTGAGTGAATATATCCCGAGTCCTAGGGGTATATCCAACAGGTTTGGCCCCACTCACTCTTTATTTAGACACTGCGTAGTTTGGCCATGTCAGGCTAAACACCGACGCTTGAGATGGGGTGAGGGGCTCCACTAGAGACGCGGCGGAGCGGTATGGCCTAGTTACGTGGCTGGTTGATTGGACTTACGGAGAGCTCGGGCTCGTGGCTACTTGATTTTCCCGTACTTCGCGTTGGTAGACGTTGGAATTCTGGTCGGATCCGACACCAAGTTCCTTGGCCGCGTTGTTAGATCCACATGCACGTTTGGGGAATCTTTTACGCCGCAGCTTTCCTTCTTTTTCCTCGACAACCGCCTTACGACTTTTGGCCGCCGCTCCTTCCGCATCTCGCCACATTTTCCCTCACTTCGTCTCTATAGTCTTCTGCATCATGATCGCAACTAGATTGACATCCGGTATGGCGTCACGCCGACGCTCGCTAGCTACAATTTTCGACTCCGCTGCCGCACGTAATTCCGTCACGCCGGCTACGCCGGCGCCCGCTGGTGCTCCAGCTGCGAACTCCGCCCAAGCCGTATTCTTTGCGAGAACAGGTGTTCCGCTCGGGTAAAACAAACTGGCTAAGCTCCCATAATCAGTCCGGCCGAGTGCTTTTATCATGCATCTCGGAAACCCGGATAATACGAAGTGATGACTGACAGTACAGTACTACTGTACTGTCATCCTAGCTACTAGCGGAGTCACGGTTCCGATCAGAGACGGGTCAGGCTAGGGGCTATCAGAGCCCATAATGCTGAAATCTGTATAGGCAGCCCTGACTGGGAGTCCCAGTCAGGCCCCTATGACAGATCCCTAGGACCAACACTGGACTGCTGACTGATCTGTAGGTTCGTACTGTGACACACGCGGTGTCACAGGTAGGCTAGACTCCGAGACCGTCCGAGACCGTTCCGGGTATATCTAGCTTAGGGTTTATTTATCTTATACAGTTTATCCACACGAGTACGGGACTTTCTGATATCTAGTGTACTTGGATATTCCGGTAGGTCGTGGCCCCATCCACGTTTTCATTCCACTTGCTATCTTGGCCATGATTGGCTAAGCAGCCGCTTGAAGAGGTGGTGCGCACTTGCGCGTTTGGGTGCGACTAGGATTTGGACATGATTTTACGGTAGACGTCTTTTGCGGCTGCGAGTCATGGGCACCGCGCGTTGCTATTGCTCGGTTGTGGCAATGTTCATTTGCGTTGTTCTGCCTGCACTGATCCCGCTGGTTTACGTATTTTGGGCTGGTGCTCCGGACGCCTTCGACCACATCGACATTTGCAAGTGCCCCACGCTCTTTTCGCCGCTCCGCACGTTCTGCCGTTACGTCATCCCTCCATTTCCGCCACAACACCCAAACGTGCTACCGCGCATCATCTTTTCTCTGGCTTTCAGAAGAATGGCGACATCTACACGAGCTCGTAAACGCCTATTGAAGGACTCCGACTTGGACGCCTCTATACGGCTTTTGGATGCGGTTCGGGACACTCCGACCGCTAGCACTCCACCTGTGGTGCCCCCTGCTGTTTCCAGCAACTCCGACACCGCTGTCGCGTTGCGGAAACATCTTGTTGACCAGCACGCCGCTGTTGACGTGGTCTACAAGGGGAGGTTGCATCGGGCTTGGGCCAAGGGTATCCGCGAGGATATCCTTGGTTCCAAGAAACATCATTATCGTGGCACTGACGACACCGACCGTCTCTCCGAGTTGGTGGTGCAGCTTCGGACCGAGTTTGAGTCCGCTGGGCTGGACTTGACCCCCTTTGACCTCGACGACCCCACCTCTCTGGTTATCGAGAAGGTGAATGGGCTCCTCTATGACGTCTTGGCCCTCGTCGTGGAGCGGAACTCTGTGGCCGACACCTGGCTTCGGGGTACGGACTCTTCGGCTGACCGAGATGGACGTCGTGCCCTCATCGACATCATCAAGGGGAGCGTGCCGACAGTTCTTCGCGAGAGCCACCAGCAGGAGCATGCGGCGCTTCGTTATCCCGCAGGCGTTGACCCGCAGCCGATCTTGGCTCGTGAGCAACGTCTGGTGCGGGATAACCGCGCTCCTGACTGGCAGCCCACCGACGAGACCCGTAAGCTGTCACTCTACAACCGCCTTGACCCGATCTTCTACGCGGCGGTGAAGGTGCGTTATCCGCTTGCGGGTGACCTCGGCGGGGTCTCTCTCCGCTCGCTGCAGGCTCTCGTCGTGGCCATCTTCCAGGCATGGGCGCAGTCGGACGAGGGGGCGTCGGCGCGTGAGAAGCAGACACTGGGGACGGGCGGTAAGCCCTCTGCGCTTATCACGTCGTCTGAGTACGCCGTTCTGCTCGAGGAGATTGCGGCCTTGAAGGCCTTGGTGCGAGGTGGCCGTGCGGGCGGGGGACAGCAGCCGCAGCCGCAGCATCGGGGGAAGCAGCATCCGAGGGGGTTTCGCGTGGGTGCAGGCAACCCCCCCGCGGTCGGCTTCGACCGCGACAGCATGAAGGCCAAGCCGCTGTGCCACCGCTGCCGCAAGGCCGGTAAGGGAGAGGTGTATCACCCGTATCGCGACTGCCCGCTTGGCGGTCGCCAACACTCACCAGCCACGGCCGCGGCTTTCTGCATTCCCATTGAGCAGGAGGACGCGGAGGGCCTGCACGCGTTGGCGCTCGTGCAGGTCTTCCAGGACGCGGCGGACAGTGGGCCGGAGGCCTTCTCGCATGCGGCGTTGGCGTATGGTCCGCCCGCGGTGCTCTCCGCGGACGGCGTCGGTGGGATCGACGTGGCGGCCTATGGATTCAGCGTACCGCCTCCGCCTTCTGGCGGGACCGACGACGAGGACATCTTGCGGCGGCTTGATGCCCTCACCTCTGAGGTTCAGGCCGCCCAAGAGCAGGTACATTACACCCACGCATCCTTTGTTCCTGGGAGTGCGGTTGAGGAGCATGCATCGGCTTTGGTGTGTGGCCCTGCCGCTGCGGCGGGGATCACACCGGAGGGGCAGGTTCCGGCAGGTGGTGCGGCGGCATCGGCGTCCGCCGTGCCGGCCCCTGCTATGCCTGTTTCGCAGGCGAAGGATGCACGGCCCGCGCCAGTTCAATCGGCGCGGGTGACCACCACAGAGGCGACACGCGGTGAGTTCGGAGGCTTCGTGCAGACGGTGAATCACGCCGCCGTCCACCCCTCCGACCTGACAGGCTATGACACGGACGACTACGAGGATTACGCCGACGGTACTTTCGCGGTGAAGCTCCGTCCGGTGCTGTCGGATGCGGTGTGCCGCCTTTCGGCTTTGGCACTCCGGCGATCGGCGCTCTCGCGGTGCTCTCTCTGTTGTGCGTTTCTTTTGCAGGTGTGTCTGTTTCGGCATCCACAGCTTCTGCTGTGTCGGCATGTGCACCGGCTACGGAGATGCCTTCGCCTGGTGGTGATCTCGATTGGGAGGCTCCGTCATTTTTCTCTGCGAATGATTTTCTTGATCCGGTGATGACGGCTCAGGGTCTCCTGTTGCCTGAGGATGTGCCACAGCTTCAGCCGCCCGAGCCTCCTGACACTTTGAGCCTGCTAGCATTTCAGGATTTAGCTCAAGCGGATTTGGGCTTTGGCATGGCATTCTACTACGGCATGGCCTTACATGAGAGCGGTCCTCTTGATGCGGAGCACTATTATGGAGATGGCTACTTTACTTCCTACTATGGGATGGACTTCCGTTAGGCCACCGCTGACTACTTTAATACTGTCGATTGACTTCCTGCTCACTCTGGAGGCACACCGACATGGTGGTGTGCAGAACTCCTGTGACTTCAAAGACTTCTTCAATCTGGTTTATGTTTTGCTTTGACACCTTTGAAATCTTCAATTTGACTTGCTGGCACAGAGCCTTTCAGTAGTTTAGCAGGACCTTAATTGCCTGTGAGTTTCTGCTCTTGTGCTAGCTAGAGGGTTCTAATTTGTGTATCAGAATTGCACAGTTAGATTAGCAGTTAGGCCTTGTCACCCTAGCTCCTGCCCTAACACTTAACAGCCTTACATTTTCTGACTCTCCTAGCCAGTCACCACCCACAGTGCTGGGGTGGTGTGCTGAAATCTGTATAGGCAGCCCTGACTGGGAGTCCCGGTCAGGCCCCTATGACAGATCCCTAGGACCAACACTGGACTGCTGACTGATCTGTAGGTTCGTACTGTGACACACGCTGTGTCACAGGTAGGCTAGACTCCGAGACCGTCCGAGACCGTTCCGGGTATATCTAGCTTAGGGTTTATTTATCTTATACAGTTTATCCACACGAGTACGGGAGTTTCTGATATCTAGTGTACTTGGATATTCCGGTACATAATAATAACCCTGAACCTAAAGTCCAGCACACCACCCGGAGCTGTGACTGCAGCCAATAGGGCTAGGCAAGCGGAGCTAACTAAACAGATAACAAACAGCACTTAACTGGAAACATATATACTTCAAGCTGGGTGCCCGGGGACTTGTCCCGGCACAACCCACCACTGCGGCTAAGGCTAATCACACCACCAGGATTTGAAATAAGCAGACTCTAGCCACTGCAAAGCTGGTCGGCAGAGCCGAGTTCAGCAGACGGATTCCAAGGCAGGAAAACATCCGAAGTAAGTTGAGACGAAAACTTGTAAGTACCGACACCACCAGACCCAAGTGGGTCAGGCGGATCCCAAAGTGGAGTGGCAAAATCATCAGATTGCAAAGCCGCTGAGGTCGATTGAGAAAAGAATTGCGCCACATCCCGCGGCGGCAAAGACGAACCAGTAGTAATCACAGGCGGGTAAAGGGAATCCAGTAATGCACCACCGGGATGAACCGCACCGTAGCCGTAGGTGGCTCCGGGCTCAACCATCAGGCCCCTGACACCACCGCCGACCACGAGTGTCGGCATCGCCGTAGCACTGAATAGAAACGTAGCCACCATGAAAAGAGTGAGTGCAAATTCCCCGATGCCAAATGGCCTGGAGCCTCTGGGGACTCCGAACCGCCGAAATGCCGCAGCCGCCGGCGGTGCACCCCCCTCAATTTCAGTCAGGCAGACACCAGGAGGGCAGTCCGAGCCCTCTCCATCATCATCGGAGTCACACACCTCAACAGGCTCAGGGTCAATGTCAAACCAGGCAGGGTGGACAGTGTTGAATGTTTTGAAAGAGTTGTCAGCAGGAGCCATCGGGCCGAGAGCCAGAGAGGCAGACGGTGGCACGAAGGCGGTACGGCTGACCTCATGCAAGTCAATCGGCTTACCATGCACGGGTGCAGAGGCCTTCGGCAGCAGCCGCTTGCTGGCGGTCGGCTCAGCGACACCACCAGCAAGCGGACCTCTGACCTCAGCAAATGCAACACGGCCAATGGAAAGGTGCTCATCAGGTGCGGACTCAGCAGAGGCAGCAACATCCTTGAACTGCTGCAGAGCCGTAGGCTCTGGAGCAAAGGAATGCGCAGACAGCTCACAGATTTCAGGTTGCCCCACGAGAGCACACAAGTGCTCCATGGACCCCTCATCCCCAGCGTCATAGTACCGCTGAAAACGAAGAGCAAGCACGTCGGAGTCATAAGACTCGACGGCCTGGCAGTAGGATGCCGAGATGGACAGCGGGTGAGTGTCCTTGTGAGGACACTCACTCAGCCAATGCTTTGACCCAACGGCGCGGCACTTCTCGTGCCTGCACGTTGGGACAAAGGTGCCAGACCGCTTGTCAAAAGCCACCTCCGAAGAGGCGGAGTGAGCAAGCGGTTGCACTCCAGGTCGGTGGAAGTTGCGCGGAGTGTGTTTCCCAGGGGGCTTGGAGCCACCCTTCTTAAGGGAATCGACATCCCGCTGCAACTTGACCAACTGAGCACTGAGCCGATCAATGGCCGAAGCCAGGCCAGTGTCAGTGGTGCAAGATGCAACAGACATGGGCCGCCCCGCAGTGCGCTTGCCCGAGAGCCGCCCACAGCGGTACTGCTCACGGACTCGTGCCTGCAAGGTGAGCAGACTCACAGCCGCACGCTGGTCAGCTCGAGCAAACGAGTCAACCAGCGCGGCGTAAGCCGGCCCAGACAGCGCAGAGATGAATTGCCGTTTAACAGCGTCCTCGGGCAGCGCCTGTAGACGCTGTGCATCCCGAAGGCAGCTGTTAAACAGCCGAATGTCAGAGTCAGGGTCTCGCTCATCAGAGATCCTAACCTCAAGCAGCTCCGCAAATGCATCGAACGGGGTCGATACATCCGCAAGCATACGCACCACCTCGAGGGTGGCACGTTTGCCATCGGCAGGAACATCTGAACCAGAAGCCTCTACCCAATTACGGGCAGGAGACCCTGGCGCAGTCAGCAGCAGCAGCACAGAGTATAACAGCTCATTCGCAGCAGACAGAACAGGGGCGTCAGCAGCTGTCAGTTCAAACAGGGGTGCAAACGCAGGCGACTGCAGCGTGAACAGCTGCTGCAGCTCGGATACCAATTGCGAAAAAATGTCCGAAGCTGAATTCTCGTTGCCTTTAAATTTCGCAGTTTTGTCACCCAGAACTTTTGTTGCTGCTGTCTTGGCACACTGAACATCGAAAGAATCCCTGCGCAACCTCTGCAAAAGTACGGCTGCCGCAGTGGACGCCTCAGACTCTCCCGAAGCCAAATGCGGAGTCGATGGCGTAGCCGCATTCAGCGCCCCAACATCATCAAAAATGGTTGCTAGCTTCCGCGCTCTAGCGCGTGTGCGTGGTCCAATCGGAGTCTCCATGGTAAAAATGACGGCAAGATGGGGTCGCGGGCTAACGGAGCGACAGTAGTAAGCATTACGCAGCGGCCAATCCTGCAGAAGTCTCAGCGGTAAAAACAACATCAAACAGGTCATGAGCCGATTGGCTAAAAGTGGTTGCGACCCACAATACGCGGAATGCCCTCTCCACCGGCCAGGTGAAACGTAAAAAGAAGCCATAATAAGCGACGATACTGCTGCCGAAAAATGTGCCATAAACTGATCTCCACTTCAAAAAGAGGCCATACCGCGGAAAGACGAACTACTGCCTAAGGGGGCGCCCACCCCATCTCTGTGTCAAAACTTAGCCAAACATGGCAACAGCTAGGCGCTGTGCCATCAGAATTACTAGGGAAGTGGTGACGCGCATAACCTGCGAGAACAGGTGTTCCGCTCGGGTAAAACAAACTGGCTAAGCTCCCATAATCAGTCCGGCCGAGTGCTTTTATCATGCATCTCGGAAACCCGGATAATACGAAGTGATGACTGACAGTACAGTACTACTGTACTGTCATCCTAGCTACTAGCGGAGTCACGGTTCCGATCAGAGACGGGTCAGGCTAGGGGCTATCAGAGCCCATAATAATAACCCTGAACCTAAAGTCCAGCATTCTTGGCGGGTGTTCGCTCGCTCACGCGTGAGCGCTTCGACGAGAGCGTGGCGAAGCACGTCATCCGGAAATGCTTTCCCGACAAGCATGACCGATTTACGGGTACGGAGTCGAACGCTCAGGTGCTCCTCTCCAAGCTGGTGCCTGCTCTCCAGGAGGCATTCGAGGCCGAGGACGCGCTGTTTGCCCCTATGTTCGACTTGGAGGACTCCACGTTGGCCGTGCGGCCCGAGGCCAACAAGCTCCTCTTCTCAACTCTCGAGCTCATCGTGTCTCCCGCCTCTCCAGCGGGTGACTGGCTCGAGGCATCTGCGACCTTGCACCCTCTGGACGGCAAGCGGGCCCTGCTGGAGCTCGCAAGGCGTCTGCTGGACTCCGGTGCACCCTTCCAGGGGACATCGGACCTCCTTGGCGTCCGTTTTAAGGCCCACACCGACCCGTCCGAGTCCATCACGGACTTCAACGCGGCCTTACGGTCTGCCAAGAGGCGCAACACTCTCGACGATGACGAGGTGAAGGAGCTGTTCCTCGCGGCGCTGGACCCTGGATTCTATGCGCCGGTGGTGTCACGACTCTTCACGCACCAGCAGCGGGCGGCCGTGGACCTCCTCACCATTCAACAATGGGTCCTCGAGTGCTACGCCCGACACGTTACAGCCGGTACGCACACTGCCTCGTTCACCCTGTCCGCAGCGGCCGTGGCCACTGACGGCGACACCTCGCAGCTGTCCGACCTCACGGCCATCATCCTCGACGTGAAGCGGCAGCTAAAGGTCCTCACGGACAAGGTCAACGGGCGGGGTTTTACCCCGCGGGCGGACAAGAACAAGATCGGCAACGGGGGAGGCGGCTCCGGTGTTCGTTTTGCAGCAGGTGACCTCCCGACGGGAGGGAACTGGCCGCAGTCGCAGGTGAGGAAGCGCGTTGCCTTTCACAAAGGCAGCGGCGACTTCATTCCGTTCTGCCAAAATTCAACGTGCAAGAAGGACGAGGCCCGCCACTGGCACCGCGACTGCCCGAACGGCGGCAAGCACGGCGCTGGGGGAAGCTTCCACAGCTTCTCCCTCGGTGACATCGAGAACGACTTGCTGGCGGAGCAGTTTCAGACGGCCATGCCGTGGACGAGCACGACGGCGAGCGGTTCGATGCGCTCTGCCTTCTGGCGGGGGGCAAGCCGGAGATGCTCGACGGCGTTTCGGCGTGTTCCTTCGGGATCGAGCCGGAGCAGGAAAACGGTGCGTTGCAGGAGTTCCTGCCCTACTGCCAGCTCGCCACCCACATGGGCGGCTTCACGGTCGGTGGTGTCGAGAGCGGGATCTCGGCTGCCGCTTGCACGCATGTCCGGGAGGACCCACCGCCGGCTCCACCGCCGGCGGCGATCGAGCATGTTTACCCGGGCGAGTCGGAGGCATCCGACACCGGTGACATGATGCCGGTGGATCCCATGCACGCGCACGAGCCCGACCTCTGCTTTGCGGACAAGATCGCGCGGATGGGGGGACTCTCGATCACGGCTGCGGGCACGGACTTCGCGATGCGGTACATGCACGCCGAGTCGGAGGCCGACTCTTGCGACAGCGACGAGGACGGGTCTGCAGCTGGGTATGACCCTATTGACGGTGAGGATGCGGTCCCGCAGCCTCTAGCGTCTCGTCGGGGATGCGGTGCACCGCCTTGGGGATTTGGCCGCTCTTCGGCGATTGCGGTGATGGTGTGTGCTCTCTTCTGTGTTTGCGCCACCGCGGCGCCGATCTCGGCTGCCACTCTTGGCGAGGCATGTGCACCGGACCACACCGGCCTGGAGGTCGGTGGTGCTGCCGGGGCAACCACCGGCGAGCCTGCATTCGCTTCTGCGGCACCGGTTGCTATTCCACCGCGCCGGCACGGCCGGCACCGTGCTCGGCAAGGCCTTCACAATGCACCGATCGGGCTTTACATCCCGGTACACCCGCCCCCTCCACCGCTGTATTGGGATGCACCACCGTCACCGGACTACTCACCGGGCCCGACTACTGACGAGGAGGACGGGGGAGATCCCTCGCACGACGATCGAGACCTTTCAGATTTCTTCTGGAGCTCTACGAATGATTCAATCACGGCATCGACATCTTCAATTCACGGCACCATGACTGTGCTGCGGGCCGGCACAGCAGTGCCACCGCCAACTAGTGGCTAGGAAGTTAATCATGCCGCTCCTGCACAGTGAGATTGGCCGTAGCTGTATGTGCAGAGGGGTCCGATCACGGACCGGTTTCAGATTTACAACTCTTAACTGGGAACCGCCCTGCCAGAAAGGACAGGCCTTCCCTTAGAGCCCGATTTCCACCGCTGTAGATGGTGTTTGTTCACAGGTTTCACCTTCGGCTAGCCAGTCACCACACTAGGTGGTGTGCTGGAACAGTCACACCGCTTGCTTTGTGACTCTTCCTATAGTAGTGTGTATGACTGTCACCCGAACCCGAACCCTAACTGTTTATGCCCGTTATATCGGGTTAACTTATCAACTTTATTACATTCTGAGAAAACCTTCACTGAGTGAATATATCCCGAGTCCTAGGGGTATATCCAACAGGTTTGAAGAAAGTCGTTTGATTGTTGCACAGCTTCTGTTTCTGTCATGGCTTCACTTCTCGAGATGTCAACTGTATGCGGGTCAGTGTTTAAGGTGGTGGTGGTGTTTAACAGAAACACGTCTCGCCTATTTTTGGTGTGTTGCCTACAAATTCTTGATAGTTTTTTGAGAAGCGGTTTAATCTTGCCACGGGGAACACCTATCGTGTTGAGGACAGTACCAAAAAGAGGAGGGAGGTATCCCATGAGTGTGAGAACTTTGGGCCATTTAACGGTGTTTATGAAGGGCTTGGAATTTGCGTTGGTGATTGTCGTGTCGTGGTGACCACCATAATAAGGCTCAATATCACTCTGATGATAAGGAGGGTCTTGAGTGGGCCATGGGCAAAGCGAAGAAGGAAGTACTTTGTCTCTTTCGTTCAGAACTTCATCCCAAATATCAGAGCTGACTCCTGTGTATTCTAGCCTCTTCTTCGTGACTCTGGACTTAGGAAGAACGTTGAGGAACCATCTGGCAATATTTTTCTGTGTAGGCCTCCAGTCAAAGACTGGTTGGGTATCACTGGGTGCATTGTCTATAGCTATGATAACAACATCCGAAAAGTCATCCTTATAGCATCCACCACCTGGGAGAACGTAGGGGTCATCGATCACCCGTCCAATATCCATGTGGGATAAATGGAATAGTGTTATGCGGGAATCTGAAAACAAGTTTAAAACCTTTGTCGAACCATCTCTTTTGGTTTTTGGGAGACAGCGGAAGAATCCATGTTCCTGAAAATCCGGGGACGGTGTTGGCCGCTTTATGTCCCATTTCCAAGGTAGTCATAACCGCCGATGATTTGCCCTTTTCTTTCCCATCAAAGGGGGGATTTCCATAAACGATTCTGCCGATGCCTGTTATCGGATCCACGTAGGCATCCCAAGCGAGACCATCAAAGCCAATTTTCCCATGATGGCAGAAGGGCCTGAGAGCTTTCTTCATTCTTGTGGTGGGTATGCATCTTCTCGAGTGAATTCTAGGGTGGGCATTTAGTGGGTTGGAGAAAAGTTCACAGCCGTTTTTGTCAAGGTTCCTGTCATCCACCAAAATATCTAAGAGGCTTCTTCTGATTGCGTAGCAGTTTTTAGGATCCCCCGATTCAAACTCACATGCATTGAGTGCTTCGTGAATATCGTGTGCCCTATTCGAGTACTCCGCAAGTGAGCATGGAACTGCTTTGATTATATTTAATAGTGTTAAGGTGAAGCTTTTATTCGTGCTCGTATTGGTGTAGAAAGAATACCACCTGGTATCCTCAAGTCTACTTTCCCCTGGGGGAAAAGCTATTTTCCCCTGGCCAATCACCGGACTGTTGATCGCCGACTTTCCTTCCGTCATCAGTGATGACCGTCATTCAGGAGACGGATCGTCTGATCTCACTCCCCGGATCGAGGAAATGAAGGATCACGAAGTGGCTGTTCACCTCCAGCTTCGAGGTCCAAGTGTCGCAGAGTGCCGCGCTCTTAAGCATGTCAATATGTGCAGTAGTCTACTCGGAACATTGCTTTGGAATTCGGCGAGAGCAGATTTTTGGATGGCCGATTTTGATGAAATCTAATTTTTTCGTGGGGGCATGACATTGTGAGGGATATATACCGCAGTATTGTGGACTCCGAAGATGTTTTACATTGTAGAGGGCACGAATAGGTCATGTTGAAGTATTTTTTAAGTGCAGTGGGCACTAGGAAGGCTGAAAGAAAGTGTGAAATATATATATAGTGAATATATATATGCACGCAGGCAAAGAAAGCCGTGTGCAGTGACGCACACGGGTTTCGCAGTCAAAAAGATGAGATAATAAAATAACTTGGGTGTTTTATTATCGGTCGGCTGGCAAGATGCAAGTGACACCACAGGGCGAGGGGTGACACAGGAAGAGACAGTCACCCCCAGTTTATGGGGGGGGCGAAAGTCTGTCTCTCCATGACACCACCTCACCCCGAAGGCGTGAGGTGCCACGATGCAAGCCAGCAAAGCCGGGTCTAACATCCTACGGTTGGCCACAAAGGCAAAACCCTAAAAAACAAGCATCTTCTGGGACCTTAAGAGGTCTTTTTCAACCTAGCTAGTGTGGCTCCGCCGCGTTGCGTGGTCTCTTGATGCGTGCTCTAGGGGCTTATGCCCATGCATGTGCTGTGGGGATGACTACTCCCACAGGCCAGTCGGCAAATCTAGTCCCAGCAATCGAGGGTGGACGGCGGCGTAGCTCTCGATGGTGAACGAAGTCGAGCGCCGCCAGAACGTTGTCATCCAACGCCCACGCGATGCGGTGCGACGATGCGTGGCACCAACAGAGCGAGTGCAGGGACGTGGACACCCCGAGGGGGGCGAAGGTGGAAAATGCGGTGTGGTTCCACTCTGCCGCACACAAGTGCGAAAGCAAAGAGGAAAAGCGGTGGGATGAGGGCTGCAGCACCACCAAACACCACCAGGCAGTGGCCAAGGGGCACGCCGCAGGGTGAAGGGAAGAGTGGAGGATGCTGCGGGGTGAGCTCGTAGTGGTCAAAGCTCATGTCGACGATGGGGTTGATGGACTCGATTTTGGTGTCTGGTGCATAAGCACCACCAGACACCACCAGACCGTAGCCAGGGGTAAGTTCTCGTCGTCGAATCACCTGTTGCGCGGAGGCAACTGCAGAAATGCGCGAACGCTGACGACACGAAGCCATGGCCGCTGTAAGCTGGAAAATCTGGAGCTCGACACTTAGGGTTCCCAAACGAAAACGTAACTTTCGCCAAAAATAACCAAATCGAACGATGGAAAACAGGAAAAGTCAATATGGGGTAGATTCCCGCGGGGAAGACGGTGGTGACGTCAAAAACGTCGTGCGATAAGCCAATTTTGTTGTTGTTGAGGTGCTGATGGCCAGAGCGTAAAGTGAAATAGATGGGGACGACGTAGTCGAGAATGATGGTGATAAACGTGCGTTGCGCACGAAAAAGATTGGGCGTTGCGCTCAAATAAATAATAGCCGATGCCGTTGCAGCATGTACGGGGAGATGGCGGCGATGTGTAACGTTGCGTCACTGTGTCGGCCGGCTGGATGGGTAGGAACGTTGCGTCACCGAATACCGCGTTGCGCGGGATCAGAATGATAGCGAAAAGGAACGTGAGCAGTCACCAGCTAGTGGTAACCCATAACCTGAAAGAAAGTGTGAAATATATATATAGTGAATATATATATATGCACGCAGGCAAAGAAAGCTGTGCAGTGACGCACACGGGTTTCGCAGTCAAAAAGATGAGATAATAAAATAACTTGGGTGTTTTATTATCGGTCGGCTGGCAAGATGCAAGTGACACCACAGGGCGAGGGGTGACACACGAAGAGACAGACACCCCCAGTTTATGGGGGGGGGGCGAAAGTCTGTCTCTCCATGAAAGGCCACTTAGTGAGTGTAGGTGGGTTGGGAACTTCCGGTCCTTGTGGGCGGGGGGCCGGCCTTTTTATTTAATTTCGAGCGGTTTCACCCCCATTTTTCAATAACGTAAACCACATCGCTACACCGAGTATTACACCCAACACACGTTTTTAGATAATTATTGGACACCTAAATATGACTCCAAAGCACTCATATACCAACTATATCGAAAAAACGCGGCATATATCCCAAATTCACTTCGGTCCTTGTGGGGGAGGACCGGACCTTCGGGTCGTAGCCACTCGCTTTCTTCCACCGGAGCGACCGATGACGTTGAAAACGACGAGATAACATATGACAAGCGTTTGTAAGAATGTGAAAACTGCGTGTACATTGATGCTAAAATCCATGTTCGTTGAGAACGAAGTGAGCCAAAGAAGAGGTTGCAAATACAACCTACGCAAGAGGCAGTGAGCAGCACAACAAAGCGGCTAGCGTCCTGGATTTAGGTAAACCGTAAACGACGGAAAGCTTTTCTTGACGCTGGATGCTCGCCAAAGGCCTAAAACCCTGAACTTTCTAAGGTGACCGACTACTTTACCGGTAATGTGAGTATGGGGTGTGGTAATACCGGGTAATTTACCAGGTATTACCAGGTAATTTGCCCCAAAAATACCAAATTTATCGGTAATACCTTTTATTTACATACTTAAGAAATACCGGGTAATTTACCAAAATTATTACCCAGTCACCTTAGAACTTTCCAGAACCGCAAAATAAACTCAAAATATTGGTATTTGGGGGGGGCAAAAATTTTGCAAAATTTTGACTCAAAATTTTGAGTCTCAAAATTTTTGAAAATTTTGAAATCAAGTCTAGCTGCAGCTGCATTCAATACGTATGCGAGCGAATGTCTATCGTTAATCTTGTCCGCTCGCTCGTCATCGACAACCAATGGTGCCTCCGGCACAGTCCAGAGCATGTAGTCTGACGTGCCAGCTATAACTACCTCGTATGTCTGTCCTGTGTGCGACACGTGGGACATCGCATATGCCGGATGCCGCTCCAACGCAAAAGATGCATTCTTGCAGTCGAGTGCGAGCGCAACGCCCAAAAACGAAGGTTTCTCCAAACAATAACACTTGCGTTCAAGCGATTGCTACCGTATAAACAGCAACACTCTCCTGAACCCCTCGTTTTCAAGAGCAAGAACTGCTTGCTAAAAGTAATAAGACAAAGGTGCAGGTTTCGCTGAGAACAGCCAGACTTCAGTGAGGCGCATTTTATCTTCAATAGCTGAATACGCGCAACAACATATTCCTCGCTTTCTCTCAGTTATATTGCAGGACTGGAAGTTGGGCTTATCTTCGTCCAAGTGAGGCCTGCGCACAACAGGTGGGCTCATCCAGCTTTTGCAAAGTTCACCTGAAGAAGTAGCCGATACAGGCTCGGTGCCGAGATAGACAGATAGACAAGTTACAACTTCTGCCGAAAACAAGACTTTGAACATCGCGCAATTGTAACGCGCACTGCAACTTCAAAATTGAATTAACGTGTTACGTTTTCCTCTTTTGTCAGTTCCTTAGTGCTAGTATTTGAATTGACTGAACCGCGGATGCCCTCAGATTCCGCGGCGAAGTGTGACGCGTTTCTCTCGCCGCACCATCGAGCACATGCAATTCGAAGCGCGGTTGGGAGCCCGCTCTTGACGCCACGTATCACACTAAACGTGGTCGACGATGCCGAAGCCGATCCAGGTTAATACAGTTGCAGCTCGAAGCGCGACAAGCGTTATCCAATATTGCCTCACGCTGCGACCGAAAGAGTTCGTGGAGCAGCGCGAAAACGCCACGAAGGGGCGTATTGTATGGAGCTTCGACTCGAGTGATTTCGAGAATCTGAGTAAGGTGAAGGAGTCGCAGTGTGTTAGCCGTGTGCCGGGATTCTCCGAGGCGTGTCATAAGGTGGACCTCGTGCGTGCTCTGCGCGACATGGCCGATAAGGACAGCTCTGACGACGAGGAGGATAGTACGGAGCCCGCGAATGATAAGCAGGAAGAGGAGAACACTTTTTGGCCCAAGGTGATCGTTTGCTACACTGCGTGCGTGTCAGTGTGCGACGGTATTCAGGCTGCTTACGGCTAGGTGAAGTATCCACGGGTGGAAAAGTCCCTGTTTAGGACGCTTGGAGGCCGGGGGCCTGCGCGAACTCCGGAGGGCCGCGCAACTTGCGGATAAAGGGTGTGGTAGATCCCACACGTGCCTTTATTGGTAGATCCCACACGTGAACTTAGAATAATTATCCTGCGCAACTGCTCGGTAGGGCCTGTAGGGGCTTCACACCTCTCTCTCTCTCTCAGGGTGTTGACGAATTTGTGGTGGTGCGTCGCGGTTCTGCGATGCTCCTGCATGCTTCTTTCATCCACTCGGGCGTTAGTGGGCTGAATTTGGTCAGCGTGTCTCGCGCCAATCAGGATGTCTTTGTCTGTATCGCAGACTACACTGTTTTTGCTGCTGGTTGCAAAGACGGCCAGGGGGTGGTATCATGCACAGCCAGGGGGTGGTATCATGCCCAATCTGTCGCCTCTTGATTTCGATGGGAATCACTTCTCGGCACCCGCTTTCGATTCGGTTCCATTCCCTCTTTATCGTCCATATCGACAATTAATTCCTTTTATTCTCTCAATGGATTAGATTGTGCGGCGGACTTGTGAGCGCTCTGGGCACGCCCGGCTGTGGCTCTCGCGGAACGCCCCCGCTGTGGCTCCCGCAGTGGCTCACAGGACCTGCGGTGCCTCCGCGACCCTTAATTTTTTTGTCACTTTCAGCGATCATCAGTGAGCACCTAGATGCACACTTCCTCAAACCCTTAACAGGCTGTACCTGCATGTGACACAATGCTGCTGGCAAAATGCTGTTCCGCATCAGTCTTCATCATCGCAGTCCGCCTGGAAAATATACTCGGATCCTACAATCAACTGATCCGGTCGCGCGTAATGGCTTACAGACCTGGATTGTCCCCGAAGAGACCAAAGACATCCTGAAAAAGCTCAAGCGGAAGTCCATGCGCAAAGCAGGCTCGCGCAAGACCTACATCTTCAAACCCGATGCAGCCTCTCAAGGGGACGGTATCTCACTGCTGCAGAAGCCCGAGGACCTGAAGCGGCTGGTGGAAGGGCTTGGGTTAGGTTGCGATGCTGTAGTCCAGGAGTACGTGGACAAGCCTCTGCTGCTGGATAACAGCAAATTCGACCTTCGGCTGTACGTCCTCGTGCTCGGGTCGGGATGCTCCCCGAGGG
This sequence comes from Cymbomonas tetramitiformis, assembly GCA_001247695.2. Taxonomy (NCBI): domain Eukaryota; kingdom Viridiplantae; phylum Chlorophyta; class Pyramimonadophyceae; order Pyramimonadales; family Pyramimonadaceae; genus Cymbomonas; species Cymbomonas tetramitiformis. Next base: position 26,218 of record LGRX02004900.1, read on the forward strand.
TATTTGTCTGTCGTGAGGGCCTCGCCCGTGTGTGCGTGCAGGTGCGTCCACGTCCCAGCGAACCCCGGGATACTGAGAGCCCTTCCAATCTTGACTCGTGCTCTCTTGTGTGTCTCTTGCTGCACCGGATTCTGGAGACAGCTGGGTCCAGGTAGATCAAGCCAAATGAGCAGATTGGGGTTGCCACTTGCGCAAAATTGTGTTTTTGCAGCGGCCGCCTTCACTACTGAATGGCTGAATGGCCCGTTTTGAGCAAAGCAAGCCCGGAGGCTTCGCATAATGAGCATACATGCGCTGATGACAGCCACTTTTACTGGGTTTGAGTCTTGGGTTAGCGCGCTCGTCCTCATATAGTGCACCGTTCGTAGTTCTCAGAGTGCGTCAGTTCAAGCTCCAGTGGCTGAACACATGGTTCATCAGGTAGGAGAAGCCCCAGTGAAGACCTAAATGACGAGTCGACTGTTGGCCCACTGTGATTGTTCGAATGCGTATACTCCTAACAGAGCGTGCTAAGAGCTGAACTGGCCACAAGAGGCATACCTCAGCCCATGTGGGACCCCTGTATGGTCGGCGGTTCCCGAATCGGTCACAGTGGGTTCGGATCATGGAAGTGCCTCTTCCAGGACAAGCATGCGACAAGTTTCACTCTGCATGACAACAGGGATGATAACTTTCACTTCTAGGACGACGGGGATGATAGGATAAGGATGTCAAGTTTCACTTTGTAGAAGAACAGATTGACAAGCTTCGTTCTGCAGAACAACGGGGATAACATGTTTCACTCCCAGGACAAGTTTCACTTCTAGGCAACTGGGATGACAAGTTTTACTCATAGGACGGGTATGACACTTTTCACTTGTAGGACAGGGAGGACAAGTTTCACTTCTAGTACGGGGATCATGAGCTGTAGAACGGGGATGAACGTCATTAATTGAATACACGCAACATAAAGTTTTGGTGTAACGGACCTTGCAACCATCACTGTTTTTATGTCGACAGGTTCGGTTTGCTTTGCATCCCTGCGAAACAAATTTCTTTCACCCGCTGAGCAAACGTCGACTTTTGTGTCTCGTTGAGAACAGGAGTATGAGGCACCCGCTCCTAAAAACCTTCATAAGGTGGGCACGCACCTCACCAATTACTCCATCAACTCCAAGGACGCCGGATTCGACCGCTCTGCAGATGGCAACAAGCGGCTGATGAGCACGGTGCTGGCGAAGCTTGCAGAGGAAGGGAGCATTAACGCAGAAGCACTCTGGAAACAGATGCTCGAATCTATCGCCATCACTGTGCAGGCCATGGCCGAAAACGCCACTGGATCCGCCGAAGAATCGTCGGAAGAGAGTGATTCAGGAAATGATGAGGACTCGGGCAGCGACGGTTCTGGTGCTGAACCGAGTAAGAAGTTCTTCCATGTGCTGGGCTTTGACCTTATCTTGGATGGCGATGGGTGGCCAGTACTCCTTGAAGTGAATGCGCGGCCATCCCTTAAGATTGACAGCGTATACCCGTTGGAGCAACCCTCAGTGGCCGAGCTCAGGGCTCGCGCGGAGGAGCGGCGGCGGCGGGCCGAGCTTAAGGATCGTTTTGCCAATGCAGATAAGTTGCAGTTTTTGCCCGGGCAGGATACTCCCGGGCCAGGATCCTATCAGATTGATAGATACCTCAAGCATGCTGGGGGAAATGGAAGGGCAGAGAAGGGTAGCATGGACAAAACCAGGACAACCGGCCCGGATTCACGCCCTCAACAGTCCCCGCAGTGCCCGCCGAAATTAACGAGCAAAGCCGAAGTAGCAGTATGCAACGGAAAGGGCAAAGGTGTTACCGATTCAAAGGAGCCTCTCAAGAGAATGGACAGCGGGGAATTCGGTCCATGGTCACGGTGCAATTCAGGAAAGTCTGATGCTGAGGCGATCATGATAGAATGCGATGACAAAACCGTGAGTCCGTGTGGCTCCGATCAGCATGATGTGGATGCAGATGATGCTGGCTTGCATGGCCCTGTCACCCCATCTGCTGATGAGGTACCGGTAGCGGAGGAGCACTCTGCAGCATGCCTATTTTGCTCGGAGGATGGTAAATACTCGCTCACCCCAGAGGCTGAAGAAGCATGGAACAAAGTGTACCTAAAGGGAAGTGTCAGACCAACGTGGTTTGAAATGCAAGCCTCAGCACCTGGCAAGACAGAAGGGTCTTTCCGACAAGATCTTGAGGTACCACCGCCAGCAGCACCCACCAAACTGAAAGTCTGTAAATGCATGAGCCACTATAAGCCACATTTGCACATACCAAGCATCGTTGATCTCACTGCCAAAGGGCAGGCAATACTAGGTGCCCTAGATATCGTGAAAAATTGGTTATCCAAGGCAGACTTTGAGCTAGACAACTTGACAGAAGGCACGGCATACGAGGAGGTCGTTCTTCAATCTTGATTTAAGTCAGGAGCAATGGATGCATGGTGAACACTTGCCTGTACATGTATTTATAATATGTGGCTTTGATACGGTATTTGAAGGCCCGCATGTGCTTATGATTTCAGCAATCGTGCCGAAATATCATGTGAGAAATTTCGCAATAATGCGAGAGCTGTGCAGTAATTCAGCAGAGTGACAGCCGGTGTCACATATTCTTTGCTATCTACACCGAAGCTCGTTTGCCACGAGAGGATAATTCGTATGTTATACAGGAAGGCGTGCAATCGTTTCAGCGATTTACCAAGGTTCTCTTGTATGTATAATTGTGACCTAGGTTATAGTTTTAGAAAAGGGATAAGTCTAGATTGGGTGTAGACATTTCATTATAATTCAGATTGGGTGTAGGCACTTCATTTTAATCTAGATTGGGTGTAGGCACTTAATTTTAATCCAGATTGGGTGTAGACATTTCATTTAATCCAGATTGGGTGTAGGCACTTCATTTTAATCTAGATTGGGTGTAGACATTTCATTTTAATCTAGATTGGGCGTAGACTTCATTTTAACATACCTTGATGCCTGGAGGGCATTGCATTTTACATTGATAATATTGCATGTGAACATTATTATGTAAATTCGACCGTTAGATATCAACATCTGACCACAATGAACAAATCTACCGGTTGGATTTGCGAAATGATGTTTATTTTTAAGCATCAAACAACAAAAAACCATGGATTATGAACATTTTTTTGCTAGTCACCGCATACAAAATTTCAACCGGTAGATATGTTCATTGTGGTTAGATGTCGATATCTACCGGTTGAATTTGCGAAATGATGTTTTATTTTGCAACAAATAACAACACACATCGATTCCAAACAGTTTTTCGCTAGTAATTGCATAGAAAAACATTATTTCGCAATTACAACTGTTAAATATGTTCATTGTGGTCGGATGTTGATATCTACCGGTTGAATAATGTTTTTTTTTTGCAACAAATGACAAAAGAAATTGCGACCCGTACCCCATATACATGTGTCTACACCCAATGGCACATTAAAATGAAGTGTCTACACCCAATCTAGACCAAAATGAAGTGCCTACACCCAATCTAGATTAAAATGAAGTGCCTACACCCAATCTGGATTATAATGAAATGTCTACACCCAATCTAGACTTATCCCTTTAGAAAAAATATCGCCAAAATGTGGGTATCCCTTCATAGAGCACGCTGTGTCGCCAAAGTCCTGCTCGCTAGCATTTGCAGTATGGCGTCGATGCTGCCGATAATAATCCTTGCATCAAATTATGTGGATAGGAAGGATGATTACGATGATATCAAGCAGTAGCTTAATGCCGTTCCAAGTGCGAATGGCTAATTCATCCAATGTTCGTCCAATAAGATGAACAATTGTAATATAATAGCCGAATAGTGGCGCTTGTGGAGGGGGAATTGGGGGATTGCATCAGCCTCAAATATAAAACAATGATGATACAATGATCATAACAGCAATGATCATAACATGCGATAACGATAATACCCGTAGAGTGTCGATTGCAGGCGGATTTATTCGGAACCACGACACACACACACACCCACCCAACAGCAGCAGCAGTGCGCCGGCTGGGGCTCAGGCGGCCCAGTGAGGCTCAGGGAGCAGAGGGGCGGTCTCGTTGCGCGTGAGCTTGGTTGAGATATGGCTCGCGCAGCACGTGGGGCAGGGGTGAGCCGGCTTCAGGCACAAGCCAGCAGTGCGCTGGCGTTGCGGATGCAGATGGGCTCGGGTGGCTCAGCGAGGCTTAGGGGGTACCATTCACGAATGAGTTCCTGAGATTCCGGATAAGTGACCCGAAGTGTGGCAAAAGGGCCCATATTGGGACATGTCCCAATATGTGTCGGACACCTATTGGGACACTTTGACACATATTGGGACATGTCCCAATATGTGTCTCCACTGTCCCAATATGTGTCCCTACTGTCCCAATATGTGTCAAAGTGTCCCAATATGTGCCTCGATCGTTCCAGAACACGACTCGACTATTCCACATGCGAATACTATCTACGTGGCATTAATTTTACAGGGAGTGTATTAAAATCTTCGATAGAGGAGCTCTGTTCCATAGGCATTTAAAAATCGGTCATCTCACGACAATATATATTATCAAGGGGGGAAGTCTATAAAACGGTTGACAAATAAATAAAAATAGAATATACGGAATTTCGCAGGGAATAGGGCGGGGGGGGGGCTTAAAATTAAATTCAAATCAAAATCGTGAGGACACCCTCCCGCCACACCCCCCCTCTGCCCCTCCGCCCTCGAAATGGGGCGGAGGGGGTGGTGGTGAGGGGGGGTTATGTGAGGCGGTGAGGGGTGAGGTGAGGGTGGTGGGGGCGTTCTCCACGATTTAAAATTTTAAAACTGTTGGACCCCCCCCATGCACCCCCACCCTCACGCCCCCGCCCCCGACCTATCCCCACGAAATTCCACACATTATATTTTTATTTATTTGTCAATCGGTTTATAGATTTCCCCCCTTGAGAATATTTCCCCCCTGCCATAATCGATTTTTAAATGCCTATGGAACCGAGCTGTCAAAGATTGCGCCGCCTTTGCATTTCCCCGCCTTTCGCATTTTATGTCGGATGAATAGCAATTTTAACACACTTTCTGTGAAATCAATGCCACGTAGATAATATTCGCACGTGGAACAGTCGATTCATGTTTTGGAACGATCGAGGCACATATTGGGACACTTTGACACATATTGGCCCAATACGATGTGTCAAAATGTCCCAATATGTGTCAAAGTGTCCCAATATGTGTCAAAGTGTCCCAATATGTGTCAAAGTGTCCCAATATGTGCCCAAGTGTCCCAATATGTGTCCAAGTGTCCCAATATGTGTCCAAGTGTCCCAATATGTGTCCAAGTGTCCCAATATGTGTCGGACACATATTGGGACATGTCCCAATATGGGCCCTTTTGCCGAAGTGTGTGATGAATTCTTTGATCCCCGGCGTGGGTGCATATTACAGCCGGTCTTCTGCGGCTACGGGGTGCCAAAGGAGTCGGTATACACGGATAATGGAGAGCTTGGGGTGCATATGGTGCGACTTTGCTGGAGGCTATTGAATTCGATTGCCTCATGCAGATTCGCCAAGTGTGCCTGGCGATGAACAGGCTTTCTTCTACCCAGCATATATTGGACGTGCAAGCTCGTATTCAATATTTGGAGGATAAGTGAGTGAAAAGCGCACTAACTCAGGCCGAATTCGCGGTTGGTCGGGAGTTGATGCAAACCGTTCGCGCGGGCGCAGCCGATTGGCTTCTGCAGCGTAGAATGCCAGCCACAGATACGCACCGTCCAGATAAGGTGTCCGATAATGGGGTTTCGCGTAAACGACCGGCGGGTCCTCCCGCGGAAGCTGTCGCCTCCAACAAGAACGAGGCGCCCCCTCCCTCCGTGTGGCACGACCTGAGCGGGCTTTAGTGCGCATTTTCCTGGAAGCGGGTGAGGACTTTCTTCCTTCGGACCTTCTTCTGATGCGGACAGGGGTAAACGACCGACAATGTTATGGGCGAAAATCTAATGGGTCTCGTCATGAAATCACCGCTTCGCGAAAGGCGACCTGGATAATGGGTATGTCGGAAGCTTGTGCTACTGGCACCCAGCAAAAAACGTTTTACTTCAAAAAGGCCAAGTTCGGCGTTTGATGACCTCCCCCGCGCCGTCCACTCGTCACGGCCATGTACGTGTCGTGCTGGTAGCAGCAACAGGCAGACCAGGGCGTGGGGGGCCGCTGGAGGCATGTAGCACGGCTAGGTGGGCCCGGATTGCATAATCGATGAAAATGACATTTAGAAGTCGCAAGAAGTTTCAAGAAGTACTTAGTGGTTAAAAGAAATCATCTAGAGGCAATATTTTATATTTTTGATAATTGCAGTGGCCACAGGGCTGCTTACAGGTCGCGGACGGGCTGCCGTACATACATTGCATATCTTGCGGGCGCGTGAGATATGCAAATGATACGGGGAAGTTATTAGACGTTGTGAGAAGTATTTAGAGGTCATCCGTAGGCAATGAGAAGCGAAATTTCACATCGGGACATATTCACGGGGTGCTGGGGAGCCAATTTCGTCTGTAAAATGGCTGCAAAGCAGAAATTGCATATTTTGCGGGCGCGTGAGATATGCAAATGATACGGGGAAGTTATTACACGTTGTGAGAAGTATTTAGAGGTCATACCTAGGCAATGAGAAGCGAAATTTCACATTGGGTCATTTTCACGGGGTGCTGGGGAGCTAATTTCGTCTGTAAAATGGTTGCAAATCAGAAATTGCATGTCTCGCGGGCGCGTGAGATATACAATATTAGAAATCACAATGTTAGAAGTCATTGCAAGTTATGAGAAGTTATCACAATGCATCATCACATGAATACTTTCACTTTGCCCTAATGATACGCATATTATTGCAGTTGCAGGAGTTGGGGCACTTGCAGTAGCCGGGTGGCGGGTGCTGGAGCTACAAGCGCATGCCCTACGGGGGCATCGCCTACATTCCTAGGAGTTCACCGCCTATCTATCGTGGCATGCTAAACTGTAACTCCTCTATCGAGACGCCCGAGGCCCTACCCAAGTCAGAGGTCATGGTATTCAATGGCGTGGGCTGCAGCTGCTGGAGCTGTTGGAGCTGCTGGAGCTGCTGGAGTTGCTGGAGCTGTCGGGCCTGTGGTTGCTGAAGGAGCATGGGCTGGGACTGCTGCATTTGCAAAGTCTGGGGAGCTTGCAGCAGAAGGGGTTGCAGCTGCTGGGGCTGCTGGAGCTGCTGGAGCTGCTGCAACTGCTGGAGCTGCTGGAGCTGCTGGAGCTGTTGCAACTGCTGGGGCTGCTGGAGCTGCTGGAGCTGTTGCAACTGCTGGGGCTGCTGGAGCTGCTAGAGCTGCTAGGGCTGCTGGAGCTGCTGGAGCTGTTGCAACTGCTGGGGCTGCTGGAGCTGCTGGAGCTGTTGCAACTGCTGGGGCTGCTGGAGCTGCTGGAGCTGCTGCAACTGCTGCAACTGCTGCAACTGCTGGGTCTGGGGTTGTTGGAGCAAGAAGGGCTGGGGTTGCTGCGGTTGCATAGGCTGGAAGGTTTGCTGCAACAACGGAGGCTGGGAGGTTTGAGGCAACTGAGGCGCTTGATACGCTTCCTGTCCTATTTGGAGCATCGGCACCGCCTGAGGTTGCGGCAATGGTTGCTGCTGAGGGGTTTGCTGCTGGGGGGGGGAGGGTAGGTGGTGCCTCCACTGTCGGCGCGCTGGCCGCATCTTCCCCTGGGCTTGCCATAAAGTCAGCCACTTGGCGCTCCAAGGCCCGCAGCTGTCGTTCCTCCGACAGCTTCAGCTGCTGCGTGAAGTGCTCCTCCTGCTGCTTGAGCATTTTCTGACTCGCCTCCTCCTGCCTCAATAACACCGCCGTTAGCTCCTCCACGGTGATTCCCGTAACCGGCTGGGCAGCCTCGGTAACCTCCGACATCCTCACAAGCGGTTGAGGGGGGGGCACAGTGCGGGCCGGCGATGCCGGCGCCGCGCCCCTCGTTGACGCACGCCCCGAGGCCGGCATGCTTCCGCTGCCAGCAGATTATCTCCTCCTTTTTTGGCTAGTATCCTTTGATGAAGTTTGAGGGCCACCGCCACCCAAGCTCATGCCCTTGCCACCCTTACTCATGCCCTTACCGCCCTTACTCGTGCCCTTACCCGCCGGCTGCTGCGTCAACCTCTCCGCCCACGGGTTTCCTTTATCCGCGAGTTGGCTCCTCAACTTCTTCCTCGGTGGGGAATTGGCGGTATCCACGTCCTCGCCCTCGTCCTCCGCCGGGACGGCAATCGCCGACGCACCACCCTGCGGCTCTGCATTCGCACCCACTTCCCTCCGAGCTAGCATGTCCACGAAGACGTAGTCATCCTGCGTGTAGTTCGGCGAGGCAAAGGTGCCACCCTGAAGATCCTTTGCTGTCAGTTGCCGCACGATCGGAGGCAAAGAGACACCTGTGAAGAGCCCACAATCGGACGTCGAGCTTGTCAAAATTAAATTCGGCGCTAGCACTTAGACAAAAGGAATTTCACCGCAAGCATGCTCAGCATCGCCCCGCAAGAGTACCGCTTCACACAAACAAAGATCATGCCATACCGTTTCCCAAGCCTTTGTACTTGTGCAGGTTGAGGAGCTTCGGGAAGAACACCCTCGCGCACTCGTACACAATGTCGGACCCCTCTTCAGTCTTGAAGTGGGCGGCCCCACGGGCCTTATCCGTGCTGCCCTGGTTGAGCCGGTTCATGCGGAAGATGTGCGTAAGGTGCGGGGTGGCGTTTCTGCCGTGGATAGGCCCTCCGCATATGGTGAACCACCCACGTTCTCGTACGTGCAAGATCGTCCCCGCAATATACGCGCTCTTGTGCCCTTGGTGATACACCACGGATCCCCTCTCAAAACGCCCCTTGGACCTTGCCGTGTATCCCTCCTTCCCATGCACCCCATCCCCTGCCACGTACACCACCGGTGCGCACCGCGGCAGATCACAATGATGAACCCAACGTGGATAAAAAGCAACACGTTGCTCCAAGGTGGCCTTCGTCCACCCCGGCCAATCCGCGGATGCGGGCGGCTCCACGACCACCCCCGCAGGTGCGGGCTCTCCCGCCGCGGGGCTCCCTGTGATTGGGGACGGATCGACTACCACCTCCGCCGGTGCGGGCTCTCCCGCCGCGGGACCCTTTGTGATTAGGGCCTTCTCCACGACCACCTCCGCAGGTGCGATCTCTCCCGCCGCGGGGCTCCCTGTGATTGGGGGCGGATCCACCACCACCTCCGCCGGTGCGGGCTCTCCCGCCGCGGGGCTCCCTGTGATTGGGGGCGGATCCACCACCACCTCCGCCGGTGCGGGCTCTCCCGCCGCGGGGCTCCCTGTGATTGGGGGCGGATCCACCACCACCTCCGCCGGTGCGGGCTCTCCCGCCGCGGGAACCTCCGTGCTCGTGGGGGCGGGAGCGTCCGCGGGTTGCTCCGCCGCTCCCGATGGCGCTTCAACATCCCCCTCACCAACCTCGGGGGGTGTGGCCGCTTCAAGGGGCGGTGGCCACGGCAAACTCTGCTGGAACGCGCCTTCCAACAGCATGGCGCCTTTTTTTGCCAGAGCGTCTTTCTCCGCTTGCGAGGTTGGGTAGACCGTGCGTTTCGCCATGCACTCCGGCCTACCACAGCAGCTCACCTCTTCAATGCCCTTGCTCAAAAGGCACACGTTGTGGTACTGCGCACCGCAGTGCGAGCACCTGTGCACTCCACGTCCATCATCCTTCTCGCAAATATAGCAGCACTCTTCAGGTGCTGGCGGTGGGGGTGAGGGCGGAGGAGGCAGTTGCGATCCCGTGGCGAGCCCACCTAATTCATACAACACCAAAACCATGCGCGTTTACACAAGCAAACGTTTCAGGCATTATCCATACGCATGACTATAGCTTCTCCCAACATGTGAATAGTGCTCCGAAAAGGTGCTCACCATCTTCATGACCTTTATAGCATCTATCGTATGCTATCGTGAGGGCATGATCGAACGCATTCCAATCTAAAGCTTTCCTCACAGCGGTCTTCGGACCTGGCAGCTCGCCCAGTTGTTTCGTCGCCTGTATGTCGTGCATGTTTACGACAGTGGGTTCCGATCTTCCTCCGCTAGGCTCGACGCATTCCTTGCGACCGCAGTTAAACAAAATTCTCTTTAGCCCTCTTCCCTCTTGACACTTTGGGTGGTAGCGCAACTCGCACACCTTGCATCGTGTTACGAAAGCCCCCTTATCACAATAGCAACACCTATCTTCCGGAAGTACCTCTTTACATGCACCACACTGCACCGCCGGATACTTTTTATTCGCACAGCTAAAGTGAAAGCTCCTATTGCAAACCCTACAAGTCTGCGCTGGAATTAGTTTACTGTCGCATCCAACGACATGGCAGCGGTGGTATTCAGGGGCGTTCCGGGACACTCTCGACCCACGGGTTCTGGCGGGCGCGTTGTTTCCGCCTCGGTTTCTTGAGGTCATTGCAGTTTCCGAAGTGCTAGCTCTAAGAAGTGTTCTTCAAGAATGGCTTCCGCTCGCTTGCACCAACT